>SNQJ01S0054400.1:0-15351 GCA_010110895.2 Picea sitchensis | reverse complement strand
GGCTGATTGAAGTTGAAAGTGTAGGAAGCAAAGGGGTCTTGGATATGGCAGCATTGTAAGCCCATAATGAAGGCCAATTGCCTGCTGAGCCAAACCATTATGGGAAGGAAAGTCCCATAATTATGAATTTAATTCCTGTGCAGAACAAATATAAAAACAAATCGTGAGAATGGACAAATCTGTGGGTGACAGGTTTGCAATAAAATTTTGAAAGTTAGAATTGATAATGATGTCTCATGAATTTTGTATACCTGTGATACAGGTGAAAAGAAAAGACATGTTCAGAAAAAAACAAATGAAGGTTGTCAAAAATGAAGAGGATGAACATGACTACTACTCAGCCATGAAAACCCTATGATGAGTCATGATCGCCTGAAATAAAATTGTGTTGAGGTAACACCATCCGGAGGGATGCCTCGGTAGAGCAAGTCCGAGGGATGCCTCGACTGTAAGACTCGATAGAGTCTCTAAAATTCTTCCTGTGCGAGAAAACCTTGGCAGGGCAATATGGATCGCCCGAGGGACTGTATAACAATGAAGGGGATGCCTGAGCCTGGGCCTGGAGGGTGAGTGAATGCAAGGAAAAGGAGACCTTGATAATTTTTGAAAACTATTGGAATTATGCATCCAACGGGTACGTCAAGGAGGACGATGAGCATGGATAACAAAATTGCCATGTGGATACAGATCCACAAACTGCACAGATAAGTGTTGAGCTAAGAACATGAAATTTTCTTTTTCTTTTGAAATTTGAACATCAGTAAGATGTTTTTGCACAAAATTGTGAATTAATGTGCTTGTTGTCCAAGAATTATTGATGGAAGATGATGAAGATCAAGACTTCTGAAGTGGATGAATAAGAAAGGCATGACATGTGTTTTGAGAAAGAACACTGAGGACGATGTTCCTTTAAGGGGGAGGGAATTGTAACACCCTATTTCCCCCAAATTTGGAATTAATCCTAATATAGGAATTACCATGCTAAAGCATGATGAAAATGTGAATGTATGATCTGAATGGACCTTATGAAGAAGGTCGATGAATGTAATAACATTACAAATTCATATTGCAGGACTGCTGAGAGGGGATGTACTGAAAAAGAGACCACGATGGAAGTGGAAGGCACCTCGAAAGGTGGCGTTAACTTCCACCGAGAATTAATACCGTATTTGGACTTCACTGGCCCAGAGAACCAAAAGCAGCTCGCTGGCCCCAAATTAAATGTCTCGCAGGTTAGTAGGTCGATGGCTTAATGAGGGATGGGAGGTGAACCACACATCCGTAGAGCCGTCAAGCCTGACCAGCGCGAGGGTAATCGCGCCACACGCAACCTCGCAAGAGGATAAGGCATGGGGAAGAATCGATTGGGGAAGGACGCGAGGGGAGAGCTCTAGTGATATACAGAGTGAGTGATAGCAGAAAAGAAGGAGAGTAACCTTCGCTTCTGGTCACTGGCAGACAGAGACACAGTCTTACAGCATCGTGGTATCATCTCGGGGGTGGCCAGTGGTAAATCCACTGGGAGTCACTGAGCCTACGGTTGGGTGGAAACGAGAACCCCTCTCAGCAGTTGCATAACCCCTGGTGTTACGCTCTAATAAGTGTTTGGCCTTTGGCATCTTGAAATATATGTATTCTGACATTTATGATCATAAGTTGTGAAACTGTGAATGATTTCATTATAAGGATGTTTGTATGGTGTCTTGATCAATACTGATAGCTATATGTTTAGATGGAAAGACTATGTATGGCTTATGTTCTCTTAAATCATTGTTTATATGTATACTGACCTAATTCAGACTTCATGTCTGGTCCTCGGGAGAAATATACCCTTATCTGCCTCAGATAGTACCCTGGGTAAACCTCCCCATAGAGATACCCTTCTTCGAAAAGACATCAAGAAACTGGAAGGAGGACGGGAAGGTGCAAGGCCTTAAGAAATCCCTGATAATTATCAAATCGACGGACGAGATTCCGTTGGGAGATTTGTGGTCGCTCATGACCGTCAGATCGGAAGAAGAAGATGGAGGGTTGAGTATCTTAACCCTGACAGGTATTGATCGACGGACGAGATCCCGTCGGGAAATTTGTGGTCACACATGAACGTTAGATTGGTAGGAGAAAGTAGGGTGTTAAATTCCTTACCACTTGGTTTCTCTGTGTTTTCGTGGGTAGCGAAGAAATCGGGATTGTAGATCCCCAAGGTCCATGAGAACATCTGGACCGTTGATTTTCCATGTCCAGGAAGTCGTGGCAGAGCCACAAGTTAGGAACCTATCTGAGCCATCAGATCTTGGCTGAAAAACCCGACAGTCGTTGGATCTGTCAGGAGATACCTGAGGGTTAAAACCCCAGTGAATAGGGGTGAAACCCCCAAAATAGATATGGACCGTCCGATTTAAGGAGGCCACGTGTCAAGAGATTATCCATTTCGGGAAATCGGGAGTCGGGAAATCGGAAGTCCTGGTGACAAGAGATCGGGACTTTCCATTGTGGAAACCCCGAGATAGATCTAGACCATCCGAATAACGGAGGCCATGTGTCAAGAGATTATCCATTTCAGGAAATCGGGAGTCCTGGTGACAAGAGATTGGGACTTTCCATTGTGGAAACCCCGGGATAGATCTGGACCGTCCGAATAATGGAGGCCACGTGTCAAGAGATTACACGTATCAGGAAATCGGGAAATCAGAAATCGGGGATTCGGGAGTTCCGTTGATGAGAGGTCGGTCTCTCACCTTGATAAATACCGACCTATAATATGGAGATGTTAGCATGTGGTTAAATCCCGATGAACGGATCATATTCCTTCGGGGAATCTCAGGGTTTGTAATGACCGTCAGATGTGAGGAAGAGAGGTTGGCTTTAAGCTAGGGTGCGAATGCGGATTAAGGTAAGTAGTGAGTAGATTTGGACGACCAGAGTCCACTCGCCCCGATCTACGGTTGAGGCTTCATTCCAGACCCCCCTTGTCGTTCTACCGTTAATGGGGGGGGGGGGGTCCGGAANGGGGGGGGGGGGGGTCCGGAATGGTATGGTGTGTAAAGTGGGCCTCGCCCTCCTGTCACGTCGACTACCGTGTCGCGTTTCCCTCTCTGCCACCTGTACTCCACTTAACCGCGCGACGGGGCCCATTCTCATTGGCGGTTCTCTAGCCCTGTTGGGATCTGTTCCCATTGGCCATTCGCTAGCCCTGTCGGGATTCGAAGGTTGCAAACTCGAATGATTCGACATTATTGTGGCGCCGAGTCGTGAAATACCAAGAGGTGCCATGATTATTTGACCTGTGATCATGACCTACGATCACGTGGGAGTCGACAGAGAAAGAGCTAGCTTACGCTAGGCCTCCATAGATATTTTGGGGCTCTGAGTCTGCAGAAAACAACGAATTTTTTTTGATTTGGTAATGGGTAGGTGACAGTCAGTAGCAGCAACATCCATCACATTGGCCTAGTCCTATAGCAGAAATGGATCTTTCTCCATGAGATAATTAGTCCGAGTATCATGGTATGTGTCATTGTGATCCTCAAAGCCTTGAATATGTGCATTCAATTCTTTTTGCTTCTAACGGATGCCTGGATATTATACCTCTCCACTTGCCCATATCTAGGGAGAATGAAAGAATACCCTAGTAAGCTGGTACCCATGGGTTTTGAATTGCCAATGGGGGGATTCAGGATAAGCCATCGTTCTCTCCCACCATAGTTGCCACTTTCCATCTTTCTCCCGCTCATCCATCCCATTACACTAGTCTGGGCATTGGGTTGGCCAAATATTTAAGGTTTGTACCTTACCTTGTGGGAAGAAGGGGCTAAAGGCCCAGAGGGATAAATTAGCTGGCAAAAGAGAGAAGACAAAGAATTAAACCTTGAGATGCTTCACCTGTGGATCCTTGAGAAAACAGTAAAAATATTCTCAGCAAGAAACATAGGGACCCATAAAAATAATAAAACAAGACCTAGTTAGAGGATAAGGGGTTTCATCACGAGCCAACCTATTAGGTCCATGGGCATGTAGAGGTATGACACTACCAGCAGCTGGTTTCCACCCCAGGGTAGTGGCTCTTACTGGCATAGCCAAGAGAAAGGGAGTCTCATCACGAGACAAACTTCTCACTTCCATGAAATGCTTGTGGGTAACATTGCCACCACTAGTCACCATGTTAGGGAAGTGTCCCCTAATTAGCTTCTTGAAAGAAAAAAAAATTAAGAATAAAGAAAAAAGGCATGAATGGGTTTGGAAACATTTTCATCCATGACAGCTGCAGCTCACCTTTTACAAAGGCACCCATAGGTAAGCCATACATTTCCCTGCTATCACTGCACCCCTTGCCTAGACATCCCTTACCACGTCATCCACTCGCATGGCTTAGATTTGATTTCTCCCTGAAACATCCCACGTCCAATGAGCATTTTCCCAATAGAACGTCCTAGCATTTCCTCCAAACTTGGCTTGTATATTAGTATAATGTCTTTGAGCACTTGTCTGGGTGAAGGGGGTTTTATGCACATGTTTAATAACTTGATGACTAGATGTGATTGACATTGCTATGATCCCTATGACTTATGAGCCCATGGAGGGTATATCTGTTGATGTTTCAGGACCATTCCCAATGGACATGTACCCTTATGGACAGGTACACATGCGGAGATGATCAGTTCAGACCTCCATGGGGCTAAAATCCCACCAGATGGATGTTGAGACCCCGACAGAGCGCAGAGATAGATCAGAGGATTGCATCAGAAGAGGAGGAGGATGTTCCATTAGAGGCATCTTGGCAGACCTGTACCCAGGGGGGTTGTGTCCTTTCCACCAGGACGTAGGCCTTGGAAGGCCCATGACATCACCTAGGACACCCATGACGTCATCCAATTCTTTTGGAGCTTTTGGGAGGCAGTTGTGTGCCAAGTGGTATGTGTGGTAGGTTCCTGAGGCCCAAGAAGGCCTAGCGTTTTTCCCCAGGTGGCCAACGTTTCCCTAAAAGGGCATAACATCACCCTAAAAGGCCATGACATCATCATTTCTGCTTGATTTAGAGTTTTTATTATGACATTTAATGTAAAACAATATTTTGATGTAAATTTGGCCATGTCGACCTTTTTTTTACCTAAATTAAAATTAAAGATCATTGGTATGGTATAAGTAGAGAGCTAAAACTCTCATTTTCTCATCATATTTCACTCACACTTGTGTGAGGTTTGAAATTTGCAGCCCTCATTAGGGTTTTGGGCTTAAATTTTGGTGTGCACTTGTTTGAAGGAGGGCTATTTTTGGTAAAACTGGCATTTTTCTTGGTGGAATGTCTACAACTAGGGTTTGCTTTGATGATAATTGGTGAATGTGAGTAAAATTCTGAAATTATTCTCTTACTTGAATGGTTATGGTGTTTTAATTTACATTTTGTTAATTTATGAAATTGCTAGCTCAAACCCTAGGGAGCAAGCACATGTTATTGTCCTTGTTCCAATTGTTATCTACCTAATCGATTGTACCAAGGAGTCGTTTTTCTTGAAGCCATTGCTAGGGCCTTGCCATTGCAACACCCTAGTATTTGTCCTTCATCATAGTCTATTTTATCTTATCATTGAGTCAAAGAAGGAGGAAAACCTACTAAGGCCTAGGGTTACCTACACCTTAGTAGTCGTTTTCCCCTAGGGTTTAGTGGTTGAAGCCTTGGATTACCAACACTTCATCCATCAAATTCCTCATGTCTTTGGCTCTATCACTATCATCTTTCTCCTTGAATTCTTGTTGCTACTTGTTGACTCCATTTTCCCTATGAATGCACTTGTCTAAGACCTCTTGCTTGAGTGTTTTGATCACAACCTTCAAACATACAAATCTTTGAACAACCTACTAACACCTTCTAACCCTATTTTAGATTGATCCATTGACTTGCTTGTTGTTGTTACTAAATTAAGCTACAACCATTTAATGCGGCATTAAAATATCATAAAACAATTGTAAAGGATGAATTATAGTTTGTCTTATAAGTTTCTGCCAAATGCTAATGATATGATTTCAATGGTGAATGGTTTTTAGTCATTTTGAAGATAGTTTTAAGACATTTTATGTGAATTATTGCTCTATAATCATTGTTGTTATAATATTTCTGTTTACTTTATTATATTCAACAAATTGTTTCATTTTAGAAATTCAATGGTTTTATGAGGTGCTAACCAACAAGTACTCTTTCAAATCTATAGTTTTCATGTAGCTTTGTTCTGGGTAGGTACACTTCTGGTTCAACATTTCTTTATTGGTTGTTTAATAGGACTTTTTGATCGGTGGTGACTTGTGAGAGAGAACCTTTTACTTGGCCTTTATACTTTTTCTTCTCAAAACCCCAGGTCACCGAGGACGTCTCTCCTGGGCATACCACCCTAAATAGAAAGAGACATCATGTTGAGGTGATAGTGATAGGATAGTCTTATGTTAAGTCAATTTGTCTTCATTTCCATTTTCCCTTATATCAAAGTACAAATTGCGCGATAACATTTTGGTGCCGTTGTCAGGGAACACTGAGTCAATTCTCCTCAAAGACGACACTTTTTCGGTAAGCCTTTCCTCAAAACTCTTTATCTTACAATCTTACTTGGCGACTCCACTAAGGATGATTCCCTTATTTCTTTGATAATTTCAAGAAAATTATCTGGTGACTCCACTAATGATGAAGCCAACCATGACTTCTCAATGGGACCTGGGAAATTTCAAACCTCTAGACATGAGTAAAATCCTGGGATACCCTTGACAAATTCCCATTAAATATGAAAATTGGCTCCCTAGATTCACTGGTGGTGATAGGGAGAGAGTCGACTATCACACGAGTGACTTCTGGGATTTCTTTCTATTCCATCCTATCAGTGATGATGGTAAATATTTGGTGATGAAACTCTTCTCTGCCACTGTTTATGGCAACACTAGGGAGTGGTAATGACAACCTCCCCGATGTTGTCATCACAACTATGGAACAATTAGAAGAAACCTTTCTCAAAATATGGGGTATTCAGTTGGAAGACATCTCAGTACTACTAAAAAGACTCAAGCATATAAAGCAAACTGAGAATGAAACTGTCAGACACTTCCAGGATAGGTTTGAGGGCATACTACATAAAATTCTTGAAATCCATCATCCTGAAGACACATACATTATCCATCTCTATACAAATGCACTTTTAGTGCATCTAGGTTTTCCCCTCAGTAAAAGGGGCCCAAGAACGCTCAATGAAGCTCACAGCATGGATACAAGAATCGAGCAAAATATCTCCTTGTCCGAGGTAAGACACCTCTTTACCTCAGGCACTCTTAGTATGGAAAGTTTAGTTTCCCTTGAAACCTTTACTGCTAATTTCAAGGAGAAGGGGAACAAATTTTTGACCAACAAGATGCTAAGGGAAAAAGATCTTGATGAGGTTTTCCAATCCCACAATGAAAAACAAAGGAATATTGAAGACATAGTTGAGGAGCTGGAACCTGAAGAAAAAGATGAAGTGTCGATGTGCACTACCCCCTGTGATGAATCCATCCACAAGCCTTTTCCCCCTACAAAAGAAGAAAATAATGATGTTAGTCACTTTCCTTTTTAGGATCTTGATAATGCCTTGTTTTATGATTCATAGAAGGAAGAAGAAAGGGAATCCTTAGACAAAGTAGATCTTCTTTGTTGTACAGTTGAAGATGAAGGGGCAACTCATGAGGATGAAACAATGATGTATATTGAAGACACCCAAGTCCTCAAAGCTCCTGCACAAGAAGAACCAAGCATAGTAAGTTACCCTCCTCTCCAAAATTTTGATGATTCTCTACTTTATGATTTGGGAAATGAGGAAGAGATAGATGAGCCCTTCAATGCTTCAAATCCTTCATGTTATGATACAGATAATGACATGGTTAATAATATTGAAGAGTTCATACATGTTGGGAGACGTAAGTGGGGTATAGTTGGTTATGATATGGACCCCATTTATGACATTGAGAATAATTTCCAAGTTTTTCCTTTACAGTTATCACAATAGGTTACTCTTGATTTTGACCAGTGGCAACAAGGAGATGATATAATTACCGATACTTTCCAAACACCCAAGGTTGACCTAGTCCCATATTTTCCTGATGATTTTCGATCGTACCTTCAGGATTTTGATTAGTACTCCTCTGAGAAATTGGATTCATTCCATGAAGAGGCTTATCAAACACCACTATGCTTAGGTCTTGACAAGAGTAAGGACATCGTTTGCCTAAAGAAGGATTCTTGTGAAAGATTTCTTCAGCCACCTCCGATTACTTTACCTTGTTGTTTCATTAAAGGTGTAGTTGGGAAATATGTCTTTTGTATTGATTTTCCTCTAAGGCAAACCCTAGAGTTCAAGGTTAGGTTGAATACCTAAAGAAAAATTATGTCATATCATCCTTTAAACCTTCCCTTAAGAGTTTATCAGTCATCTTCTAGATCCTTGTCAATCCTTTCCCGAGCTTCAGATTATGAGGACGTCCTAGGTAGCCAGTTTTCATACCTTTTGAGTTAGTTCTCTGAATCTTTGACTTTTCATGATCTCTTCCTGAAGTGGATTGAGCACTTTCCTCAGAAAATGACTTGGCATGGTTTTATCCCTCCCACCTGCCTTCATGAGTTAGACTTTATGGTTTTTGATGATACGATACATTCTCTAACCCATGTTATTTTTTTGTTTAACTTATCACTGTTTTGGTTTATGATGAAGCACAAAGGCATGTATTGTGAGACATTGCTAGGATGGTTTCACTGGTCATTTGACTACAGCTAGTGCCCAACCAACATGTAATTGTAGGTAAGTAGGTAGGCATTTGCATTCATTGTATATACCATTTTCATTTTATGCTAGAATAATTTGTATTCACATTTGTACATATGCTTGTTTTCGTTTTTTTATGATATATGAGTTGGGGGTGATATCACCACCCCAAATGATTGCTAACAATCTTGTGTTGAGATCAAGAAGGTCACAGGTTATGTCGGAGATGCTGAAGTTCTCATGCGCTCTACAGTGAGCACATGTCCCTGATTTGGAGCCAGAGGTTATCCGCTAGTTTAGGGATAACTAAGGAGATTACGTCTCGAGGACCACAGGTCCCAGACATGGGGTACCGAGAGACAAATCGACTTGAGCATGGACCTGGAGGGCCCATATTTTCATTCTTTAGCACCTCCACTTTGTCAGCAGTAGTAGCATCCATCACCTCGACCTGGTCTCGTAGCAGAAATGGATCTTTCTCCATGAGGTAATGAGTTTGGGTATCATGGTAGGTGTCACTCTGATCCTCAAAACCTTGAATATGTGCATTCAATTATTTTTGCTTCTAACGGGTGATTCGATCTTATACCTCTCCACTTGACCATATCTGGGGGGAATGACAGGATTCCCTAGTAAGTTGGTACCCATAGGCTTTGAGTTTCCAATGGGGGGATTCATGAGAAGTCATCGTTCGCTCCCACCATACTTACCACTTTCCATCTTTCTCCCGCTCATCCATCCCATTACACTGGTCTGGGCATTGGTTTGGCCAAATATTTAAGGGATGTACCTTACCTTGTGGAAATAAGGGGCTAAAGGGGAAAAGGGGAAAAGTAGTTGGAAAAAGATAGAAGCCAAAGAATGAAACCTTGAGATGCTTCGCCCAGGGATCCCTGAGAAAGAAGTAAAAATATTCTCAGCAAGAAATAGAGGGACCCATAAAAATAATAAAACAAGACCTAGTTAGAGGATAGGGGGTCTCATCATGAGTCATCCTATTAGGTCCATGGGAATGTAGCAGTATGACACTACTAGAAGTTGGTCACCAGTAGTGGCTCTTAGTGGCATAGCCAAGAGAAAGGGGATCTCATCATGATCCATCCTTCTCATTTCCATGAAATGCTTGTGGGTAACATTGCCACCACTAGTCACCACGCCAGGGAAATGTCCCCTAACTAGCTTCTTGAAAGAAAAAAGAATAAAGAATAAAGAATAAAGAAAAAATGCATGAATGGGTTTGGAAGCATTTGCATCCATGACAGGTGCATCTTACCTTCTACAGAGGCACCCACAGGTAAGCCATACATTTCCCTTCTATCACTGCACCCCTTGCCTAGACATCCCTTACCATGTCATCCACTCACATGGCTTATATTTTATTTCTTCCAGAAACATCCCACATTCATTGAGCATTTTCCCAATAGGACGTCCTAGAATTTACTCCAAACTTGGCTTGTATATTAGTATAATGTCTTTGAGCACTTGTCCGGGTAAAGGGGGTTTTATGCACATGTTTAATAACTTGATGACTAGATGTTATTGACATTTCTATGATCCCTGTGACTTATGAGCCCATGGAGGGTGTATCTTTTGATGTTTCGGGACCATGCCTGATGGAAATGTACACATGGGGAGACGATCATTTTGGACCTCCATGGGGCTAAAATCCTACCAGATGGATGCTGAGACAGGGAGCAGAGATAAATTAGATGATTACACCAGAAGAAGAGGAGGATGTTCCATCAGAGGTAGCTTGGCAGATCCATATCGAGGGGGGTTGTTCCCTTTCCACCGGGACGTAGGCCTTGGAAGGCTCGTGACATCACCCAAGACACCCATGATTTCATCTAGTGCTTTTGGAGGTTTTGGGAGGCAATTGTGTGCCAAGTGGCACATGTGGTAGGTTCCTGAGGCCCAAGAAGGCCTAACATTTTTCCCCAGGAGGAAAATGTTTCCCTAAAAGGGCCTAACGTCACCCTAAAGGGAATTTTGTCATCATTTATGCTTGATTTAGGGTTTTAATTATGACATCTAATGTAAAACAGTATTTTGATGTAAATTTGGCCATGTCGGTCATTTTTTGACCTAAAGTAAAATTAAAGGTCATTAGTATGGTATAAGTAGAGAGTTAAAACTCTAAGTTTCTCATCATCTTTCACTCACACTTGTGTGAGGTTGAAATTTGCAGCCCTCATTAGGGTTTTTGACTAAAATTTTGGTGCACACTTGTTTGAAGGAGGGTTATTTTTGGTGAAATTGGCGTTTTTCTTGGTGGAAACTCTACAACTAGGGTTTCCTTTGATGATACTTGGTGAATGTGAGTAAAATTATGAAATTATTCTCTTACTTGAATGGTTATGGTGTTTTACTTTACATTTTGTTAATTTATGAAATTGTTAGCTCAAACCCTAGGGAGGAAGCACATGTTATTGTCCTTGTTCCAATTGTTATCTACCTTCTAGATTGTGCCAAGGAGTCGTTTTTCTTGAACCCATTGCAAAACCCTAGTATTTTTCCTTCATCATAGCCGATTTTATCTTATCATTGAGTCAAAGAAGTAGGAAAACCTACTAAGGCCTAGGATTACCTACACCTTAGTATAAGTTTTCCCCTAGGGTTTGGTGGTTGAATCCTTGGCTTACCAAAACTTCATCCATCAAATTCCTCGTCTTTGGCTCTATCACTATCATCTTACTCCTTCAATTCTTGTTGCTACTTGTTGACTCCATTTTCCATATGAATGCACTTGTCTCAGACCTCTTGCTTGAGTGTTTTGATTAGAACCTTCAAATATCCAAATCGTTGAACAACCTACTAACACCTTCTAACCCTAGATTAGATTGATCCATTAACCTTCATGTTGTTGTTACTAAAGTAATCTACAACCATTTGATGCAGCATTAAAATCTCATAAAGCAATTGTAAAGGTTGAATTATAGTTTGTCTTATATACTTCTGCCAAATGCTAATGATATGATTTCAATGGTGAATGGTTTTTAGTCATTTTGAAGCTAGTTTTAAGACATTTTATGTGAAGTATTACTCTATAATAATTGTTTTATAAGATTTATGTTTACTTCATTATATTCAACAAATTGTTTCATTTAAGAAATTCAATGGTTTTATGAAGTGCTAACCAACAAGTACTCTTGCAAATCTATAGTTTTTCTATTGCTTTGTTCCAGGCAGGTCTACTTTTGGTTCATTATTTCTTTATTGGTTGTTTAATCGGAGTTTCTGATCAGTGGTGAATTGTGAGAGAGAACCTTTTACTTGGCCTTTATCATTTGCCTTCTCAAAACCCTAGGTCACCAGGGATGTCTCATCTGGGCCTACCACCCTAAATAGAAAGAGACATCCTGTTGAGGTGACAGTGATAGGATAGTCTCACGTTACGTCAATTTGTCTTCATTTCCCTTTTCCCTTTTATCAAAATACAAATTGCGCGATAACAAGGGGTTACAAAGGTGGCCAACAGATGTGCGCTTAAGTACCACTTGTATTTCATGCGTGTATGAATACCTGACCGCAAGTTTATGTGTGTAACGACAGATCTTTGTAGCTTAAAGACGTCGAAATACGTGTCTACCCTGAAAAAAAATTAACCCAAAATTTAAATAACTAGAAATGGAAGATGGACAACAATATAACCAAAACAACACCACAATAATACCAAAATTATCCCAGAATAACACCAGGAAGAGCACTTTCATTACTGAGAGCAATGTTCACTTGCCTCTTCGAGTGGGCAACCTCCAGCAGAGAAGATCTCTATTACAATAATATCCAAGACAAAATTTCTCATACCCTCAACTCTTATTTATACTAAATATGTCTATCAAAATAACCATCTAGAGGAAGATCCTTCTAGAAGCGGAAGCTTCTATTAGGTCTTCTTACATTGGACTTATTCTTCCTTATTTCTAGGCCTTATTAATATTGACCTTTATTAGATCAGAATATATTATTCTACCTACGTGAGGGGTTAGGTCCCTAACATGTTGACGGGGCTGAAATCTCCCTGCAACAATAAGGGGTTCTCCCCGATGCATGGTCCCAATTAGAATAAGCCTCGTTTGGTTTTGCATAACCATCCATCTTCACCTTCATAACCAACAATGGTAGCCAGGCCAAATTTTGGATGGGTCTCCTAATCCAACTAGTGCATAGTCTAATGGGGATCATGCATCATGGAGAACCACGAACAAAGACATATAGTCAACAAGGAAAGTAAATTGAGAAAGAGATTGTGAATGTAAGTGTTTCTAGTAGCTTTTAAGAATGTTCATGTATCCTAACTAGCAAGAAGTTCACAAAATACTAATCCATGTCAAAGGTTATATGTGTATTATTTCATTTAGATGGGATTCATTGCTAGCACTAGCTGAGAATTGCATCCCCCATCCCGATCTTTCAAAAACTACTAGCTTATCTTCACATCCTTGAATTCCAAGAAATAGGGATTTGAGTAGACTTCTATTTCTCACCTATGATATGCTTTTCTTTGGCTGTGCATGAGCTTCACTCTCTATGTCTTCCATCTCTAAAACTTGTGCTACAACATGACATGCTCAATTGACCACAATCCCAATTGTGTACTTATACCTACATGGACAAATCGTTTGAGACATAAGATTAATTTCAACTCAGAAATTTCAGAAATGACTCAAACAATCATGTGTAGAGGGTTTAAAGGTAGAATACCAAAAGCAAGTTTGCGATTAAATTTCCCCGATGATACGTTTCATGATCAAGTCAAATTATCTAAAGCCATGTTTTTTCTTCGAACCACATTCTTTTGAGTGCAATTCATTCTCTAATTTGTGTTTGTCTTCTAATTCCTCATTATATCTGATATCATAGACATATCTCACACCTATATGTATTTTACAGGAAGTATCTTCGCACTGGAGGTAGGCTCGAGTCATCTTACATCTCTTTCCTAGCTCATGAGAAATATTAGGGGTCTTTGTTTGAATATAAATCAACACTGTTTTGGAATATTATAATAACAGTCGAACCATGAATTAACATAGCGATTAATCAACAATCACTCTTGCATATTGGTTGGTGAGTAGACCCTATTTAGCTGGGGAACCATCCACACACTAAGTAGTTTCTCGCGTGGAAGGTGAAGTGTCAAAGTCTAAAGGATGAAAACCAAAAGGGACAACTTTATGTAACCAGGTGTAGAAAGTATTCAAATAAATATCAATAGTTGTCAGTCATCCCCTATCAAGCTTAAGGGATAGCTTTTGAGAGAGAGAAGAACTAGTGTCTGTGGTTGTTTTGTTGTGAACTATTTCAAGAGAAATGTATGTTGTTCACATGGGTTGTAAGGACATGTTTGATTATAGACTAATCTGATGCAATCTATGTTACTCTTGCAGTTTTGGTGCTCTGTTATATTATATGTCCCGAGCATATGAGTTTTTTATGTATGCATAGACATGATTTAGACTTTTCTGGTTATGTATGTGTATACATGTGTTTATAACTTTTCACCTTCATAACAACTATTTGAGTGGGGTCTTAAGCATAGTTTAGTTTCATCACAACTCATTCACTTACGATAATTGAGTCCTAGCTAGGATAGGATAGATCAGAAGTAGATTAGATATATTTCATGCATTTACATAGTCATCATCTACATCTTTTGGTTGCATAACAATCCATCATTCACCTTCGTCGATGGACCAGGGCGCAACCAGTAAAACTAAAACCAGAAACGGTTGTCAAGCTAGAATCCAGGTGGGTTCTCTATTCCAAATGAGAGGTTTGATTGGAACTTCTTACCGAGGGTAACCCCTACTATTGAGAAAGGGAGATTTCATCCCCATCAACATACTGACTAGTAAACATGACTCAAAACTGATACATTTAAAACATAGAATAATATGTAAGAATAATATAGCAAAGTCTGAATATGTCCCTATTCAAAGAAAACTAAAATTTATGTAGAAGGAAAATTATTTGACTCTTTGGTTGAGATGATATATAATAGTTGGAGGGGAAGTATGACGAATTGGTGGCCTGCAAAAATCCTCTTATGGCCATACAAATGTATCTGATGCTACTCTAGAAACTGGAGAATCATTTCCATGCATATTGTATGTTGTTTCTTTCTAGGCTGGGAGGATGTTCACTAGATATGATATGGTTATATTTTCCAAAAATATTTATTTCCATATTACATTAAATCAATGTTCTAGTAAGTAGTAAATACAAAACAAAGATGATATATTTAAAACTTAGAAGAATATGCGAGAATCATAGAGAAAATTTGAATACATCCCAACTAAATAGAGATAAAATTTGTGTAGGTGAATTCTTTAATTGGTGCAGGTAGATACTTAAACTCTTTGTTTGAGAGAAGAAATAATAGTTGGAGAGAAGTTTGACAAATTGACGGCAATCAAGCCATTTCTTTGGTTCATAAGTCCTATTCCACCACGAAGCAATAAATTTGAGCAAATTCCACGACCCTACAATGAAAGCAAGTCAATCATTCAACACAATCCTTTGCTATGTCCTTCCCCATCTCTAAGTTTTGTTCCAACAAGAGAAATGGATATTATGTTTT
>SNQJ01S0054399.1:79682-92271 GCA_010110895.2 Picea sitchensis | reverse complement strand
CATTCAATGTGATAGGTAATTAATTTAATTAATTAATTAATCAAAATTATAACAATTAATTAACTAATAAATATTTAATTAATATTATTATGCCAATCTTTGTTTAGTTAAAACCATGTTAAGACATTTAATCACCTAATTAATTTTGCTTAATAATCCCTAAGCATATTTTCAACTAGGGTTGTTACATAGATTCAATTATGGGAGGTGTCAACCATGTGTTATTTGGGACGAGCTTTGAAGGATCGACCCATCTGAACAATATATTATTTTCCACAGGAGTAGGGAATTTGGTAAACTCCTTGGCCGAGCATCGAATCAAATTTATCCTTGGTAGTTCTTAAACATTTTTTGAGAGTTTTGTAGGGTTTAAAGAAGGTTTTAATATTATTTTTAGCCAAGATTTAAAGAAATTTTTAATATTCCTTTTATCCAGGATCATGTAAAAAACATCTTGGAAGATAATAAGAGAAACACTCAATAACTCAAATTTATATTCATTTCAGAAACATGAACAAAAATCCATGAGAAAATGGTGTAGAAGAAGAAGAATGAAGAAGATGGAGATATTTTTGTTGATCAAATGCTTGGATTAATAATAATGGTTGATCCCTTGTTTTTTATCTCTCTCTCTCTGATAATACAACCTTCTCTAACCCTTTTATGGAGTCCTCTCTTACTTTTTAAAAATTTCTCTTCTAACTCCTTTATGCAGTTAAGGTTTTCTCTTCTTGAATTTCCATACGATTTTCTTCTTGAAATATTCATTTTAATTAATGCCTCATTAAATACTCATTAACAAATTTGTATCATTTACATTTGTTCCTTGAAGTGGGTATTTTTAATATTTAATAAAAGTTTTTTTTTTTAAGAGACATTGCTTTTAAAAGAGAGGAATTTTTTTAAATTTTCTGGATGTGATATTCAAATTTTCAACCATGTAAACCAATTTGGATATAATCTTCATCATCTTAGGTTTCCAACGAGTCTTTCTAAGTGATATTTCAATTTGGGGACCTCAGGATATGAGCTCATGAAGTTGAGGTACCAAGCACTTTTATCAACACACCATAAAAAATATTAATGAATTTTCTTTCAATTTTTAATACAATTATGGGAAATTCAAGATATTTAAACCTATTTTATAGTATTCCTTGTCGAATTACCTTTACAACAAGGAATAATTTGTTGAAAATGAATGTTGGGAGCTCAAGATACAAGCTCGTGAACTAAGAGACTCAACCACTGTCCATTAAATTCATTGGTCATTCTTAGCCCTCGATTTAAATTTTCCTTTTATTTTAAAATGCCCATCCCTCATGCATTGTGGTGGTTGAAAAATCTATTTTTATAATTAAAATTCATTCATTATTATTCATGTGAATTAAAGGAACTTATGGAAGTCATGCCTTAGCTTAACTCTTAGTGCCTTAGAAAATATATCTCACGGTAATATTTTGGCTGCCAAGTCATTGCCTAGTCATATCTTAGTCAACCTATATATTTATGACACATCGCATCCAATCATCACCTAATCACCTTCCAGAGAAATAAGATTAAAATAATATGAAAAAATCATGGAGTTACGTGAAATATGGAAAGGAAAAAAAGAAAAATAAATGGAAATGCAAATACAAATGTGAATGTGGAAATGAGTAAGTATGGAATATGTGATATAGAGAGTAGAGTGTAAGAAAAAAAATGGTTAAGTATGGAGAGGAGAATAAGGAAGAGAGAAAAGAGAAAAATGGTTAAGTATGAAAAGAGAAGTGAAAAGAATATGAGACTAAGTATGAGAGAATGGACTAAGGGAACATGAGAGTAATGAGAAAAAATGTTAAGTATATATAGTAGAGTGAGAAGAGTAGTGAGGAAGGAGAATAGAGTGGAAGAGGGAAAAATGAATAAGTATGGAATGAGAGTAGAGTGGAAGAGGGTAGAGTGAAAGAGAGAAAAATGGCTAAGTATAAAAGGAGAGTAAGGAATGGAAGGTAGAAAAATGACTAAATATAAGAAGTAAAGGGGATATCAATGAGAAAATGTGAAAATGACTAAGTATCGAATAAGAGTATGAAGAGAGGTAAAAGGATAAGAGGGGAAATTGGTTAAGTGTGGAGATGGATGGAGATGAAAGCTGAGAGAAATGACTAAGTGAGGAGAGTACTTAGTCAAAAATTTGAAAATGGAGAGGAAATGTGCAACATACTTAGAAAAAATCTTCTTGACATTTTTCAAATTTCTTTTTGCAATCTCTCTATCAGATTTCTGGATAAAATTATGAATATCTTGGGCATGCATACTGATATTTTGAATTCGTGAAATACATGATGAGGCTGAGATTGAAGGATACAGACTGAACTTATAATAGTTCAATATTTTTATTTTTCGGATATCAATTTTTTTATATACCAGGATCGGGAAAATATAAGTGACTGCATTTTTTATTATCAACAACTAGCTCCAACTATGTGACAATGACCCCTTGTGGGTTGTTTAGAACACTAGAATCTAAAGAAACAAAACTTGAATTAAAGAAACAAACTATGTACAAACAAGATATATCTACCCTACCTTACTTGAACGGAATGGACACTTTCAAGTGCAAGTATATTTCTAGTGGATCCATTCAAGCATACCCTTGATCTTTTGAATGAGATCCAAAGATATAGAAAATGTTGGGGTTTGTACCAATGAGTCAGGTCCACTCTCAATGTGTACAAGAGAAAAATTGAACTAGGTGTACCCAAAATATGAGTGCATTGCTTGGCCAACAATTCTCTAGAACCATGATTCAATGAAATCGATTCTTGGTTGCTCAATAATACTATTCTCTTTGATTGGATGACAAGTTTCATATCTAAGAACACTTTCATCTTTCTCGTTATCTCCAACCACTTCCAAGGTTCTTGATCCATCAACAGTGTCTTGAAAATAAACTTTGTTCGTGTAATGGAAATATTTCTTATGATTCTTCTCAAGATTCATTTCTTCCACCAATTCTTCTTGCAACCAATGTTATTGTGTCTTTTCATCATTTGTTCCAAGGCTAAAATATTCTTGTGCATTTGGTGGAGGCTCCTCGATTTCATTCTCAAATTTGTTGTTTTAAATATATTCATAAGGAGTATATGAAAGGTTGAAATCTTCATTATCTTGTGTCCATATGGGAGAGGGTCGGTGGGAAATATTTTTAGTGAACAAAGTTTTTGACATGTCCCAACTAGTAATGGTACCATGAAGTAATGAATTGAACCATTCAAGAGTATTCCCACGCAGATTTTTTAATAATAATCGACATGCATTTTTTTCTTCTGTAATAATGAAAATTTCACATGCAAATTGGACTCTAAACAAATGTTACACTCCATTCTCCAAAGTCTTCCCAAATAATGTAGAAAATTTTTCCATAGGAATATTGGGCATTTGAAAATCTACTTCTGGTGCATTTAAAGGGCCTTCATATAGTCGCTTCCTGCTTTGGGAACTTGTTCCTTTTGTTCAGTCTTGCAAATACATTTATAGTTTTGGTGAAAAAGGTAAATGAACATTATGACATGAAAGAAACTCCTCAGAGGAGTGATAATATACATCTTCTTGATATTCTTGAATCTTTCCAATAAAATTTCCAGGTTTTTTAAGAGTTCTTTTAATGGAATCACCATGGGATTCATCCTCCTGAATCTTTGATTTTTGTTGTTAATCCTTGAGGTCATTCAAACATATTTTTATAAACCCAGCACATATATAAAAACCAACAATCTTCTTGAATATTCTTTCTAAAATTTTGAAGCCTGGATACTTTGTTTCCTCAATCAGATATGAAGCAAGGCCTTATATATCTTGAAAACAAACCATTCCCTAGTATGGTCACCAAAAATATTGATTCTTGAATCAGTTAAGATCAAAACAATAATCTCACAAGGATATGGATACCCCCCTACGTTTTTGTATAGGTGGTGCTACTCTTTGAATTCTTTAAATATTTTTCTTTGGAGATATTAGGACAACAATATGTAAATTAGAGAGTGCTAAATAGAAAAATCAATATCTATATTACTTTGTATATGAAATGGTTCTTCAACAACTTGATCTGATCTTTATGTGCAACAATAAACCTTTTAACAATAAAAATATTGAAGGAAGGCTTCAATATAAGAATATCTTTGTGCTCAACATTATATATATAACCCTCTAGATCACATACAAATAAAGGATATGTCCATATCTTCCCACATGAGAAAGAAGAAAAAAAAATTGATCATGTAAAATAATTTTAAAATATTATTGAAGTTAAAATAGAAGTGAATTTGATAATCATACTTCAAACATCTCACACTAAAAAATACGAAGATCCAAAACATCATTTCAAAGTCATGCCCCAAAGTAATTTTTTGTGGTATTTTATTCATGAAATAATTTTTTCATTATACAAAATCCATTGATAATGTAAGAAAAGTCTTGGAAGATAATACTAGAAACACTCAAGAAGTTAGTGTTATATTCATTTAAGAAACATGAACAAAAATCCATGAGAAAATGGTGTAGAAGAAGAAGAAGAAGAAGAATGGAGAATATGGAGATATTTTTTTCTTATCAGAGGCTTGGATAAATAATGATTATTAGTCCCATATTTTTTAGCTCTCTTTGAGATAATTTAACCTTCTCTAACCCTTTGATGGATTCTTCTCTTTCTTTTTAAATTTTGCTCTTCTAACTCCCCGAGGCAGTTAGGGTTTTCTCTTCTTGAATTTTCGTACGATTTTATTCTTGAAATATTCACTTTAATTGATTACTTATTAAATACTAATTAAAGAATTTTTATCATTTACAATTGTTCCTTAAAGTGGGCCTTTTCATATTTAATAAAAGTTTTTTTTTTTTTTAATAAACTTTTATTTTTCAAAAAATTTAATTTACTGCCTTTTAAAAGAGAGGACTTTATCTTTATTTTATGGATGTGATAGTCAATTTATAATCCATATAAACAAATTTGGATTTAAAATTCATCATCTTATCTTTCTAATAAGTCTTTCTGAGAGATATTTTGATTTGTGGATCTCAAGATATGAGCTCGTGAATTCAAGGTACCAAGAAGATTTATCAACACACCAAAAAACTTATTACAAAATTTTCTTTCAATTTATGAGAATATTATGTCCAATTTCATCTATTTAAGCCTATTCTATCATCTTCCTCGTCGAATTAACTTTCTAAGGAGGTATATTTTTCTGAAAACGGAGGTCAAGAGCTCAAGATACAATCCTGGGAAGTTAGAGACTCAACCATCGTGCATTAATTTGGTGGGTCATTCTTAGCCCTTGATTTAAATTTGCCTTTTCTTTTAAAATTCGCATACAAAATGCATTGTGGTGGTTGAAACATTGGTTTTATAATGAAAATTCCTTCATTATTATTCATGTGAAGTAAAGGAACTTATGGAAGTCATGCCCTATCTTAACTCTCAGTGCCTTAGAAAATATATCTTGCATTAAGTCATTGTCTATTCATGCAATGTAAACCCCCACCACTCCCAGGGGCTTGCATGACCTCCCAGTCTAAGGATGATTCACTTAAGGGAGTTGAATTAGCTCTCGGGCTCTTGCTGAACCCTCAAAATACTCTACCATAGGCCTTTACTATTTTCCCTACACGTAAAATTACATTCGTGAGGGTCGTATCACCTTAGCAGAGAAATCCACATGACCTAGGGCCAAAATCATAGGCTAAACTCTTTAAACAGTAGGAACGCCAATACTTGGGAGCTCCAAGTTTTGGCAGTTCCACCAAAAACGCCCTATGATCCTATTGACTGATGAATTCATGAACATCCGAACAACGAAGAGGATCAATGACTCACCATACGCGTCATGATATATGGTTCACAATAGTTTTAGGGTGTTGAGATTCATGAGTGTTCCCCATTCCAATGTGAAATACCTCCGAATATGTGAAGTCTGAACTTGCAAATCGGATGACTGACATCTACCTTAGATCTACAATTAACATTTTCTCTACACTTTAGGATTCAGAGATTTTCACGAAACAACACTCCAAATCCTATGTACTTTCAAATGTGGATCTAGCGATGGGTTGGATCTATGATCCATGTGTCCCTCTCAACAAATGGTCGAGATCTACTTCATCCTTCGGGCCTTCGAGACTTCTCAAGCCAAAGCACTTTATGCCTTCGTTCTCCCGGGCTGTCGAATTCCTAAATCACTAGCAATCTATTGACACGTGGCCCTAATGCCAATGGTCAGGATCTTCTCTGGGCTTCGAAGTTTCAGGATTTCTACTCACTCTTTCCATAACTCTTCAATTTCCCTAGATATTCAGATTTCTAGACACTCATTTATCTGTGGACATGTGTCCCCCCCACCTACCAATGGTCCAGATAGACTTCAGAGTCTGAGACTTCGGGAAATTTGTTTCCTCCACAATACACACCTAAGAATTTATGAATTCATGAAGTCTGAATGAATTAAAGGTTTAACACCTACGCACCTTCTCCAGACCCGATGACTATGAGAGATCTTAGCTCCCTTCAAGCAGATATTTTCCACTCACACTCCAAAAAAATGGATTCCTCCTTTGGAGAAATAAATCTCGCTATCCTTCTTGAGATTTACCAACTTCAAATGACTTAGGATTTCTTGCACACCTTGCGCTACTTCTCCCAAGATTGAGACTTAGAAAAAATCTCATGTGCACTCCTTGCACTTGCTCTCCTCTGAATATTTTTAACACTTTTCTAAGTGTTGGACCTATTCACACCTTGTACACGTCTATCCTTCGAGATTTTATACTCAAACTAGTATACATGCACTCCTTGAACTCACTCTATGAAATTCACACTATCTCTCATGAGATATTGAGTCTGAAAATGATTCTTCCTCCACACTCCTTGCATGGTTACTGTGCACTCCTTGCACCTGGTTTTTAGAAGAGAAACAATTGAAACTTATAGAACATCAAAGGTTCATTCATCCAACCATGAAATACACACACAGACATATAAACACAAAAAAATAGATAACATAACATTACCCAAATAACTCAGAGATAAGAAAACTCAGAAATGTGAAGAAAATATCCTCTATTATATTCCTTCAGAAAAACATTTACAAGAGTTCCAACAACTCTTCAACTTCTCCTTCTCAACAAAAATAACAATAACCTTCAACAACCTCTTTTGGGCATAGATTACATACATTTATACATGGAGGGGATTCTCAAGCCTTCCTTCCAACTACTATAGTTCTTTCAAATCACACTTAAAGCATTCTACCACTAGGATTATTAAAATTAAATGAGCATTTACAATATAGATATGATCCTATGCTAAAAATATGTACAATCCTACAGGTAATTAAAGAAATTACAATCTCCTAGAGCTCATACAATGGCTCAAGCTTCGATATCTTATGATATCTTTAATTACAATACTTTAAAAATATTAAAGTGACACACTCTCCTTGGAATCCAAACTAGTTTGAATGCATGGGATGGATGTTGAGTTGTTCCCCAATTGGTCTCATTTAATGTTAATGGAAATGCTCCTGCATCATACTCCTATGGACAAAAATGTTCATGGACTCCTGTCCATGAGTTCCTCTAGTCTCTTTCCATGTTTCTGGATATCATTTTTAGTTATCCAACTGACATATTTTGTTGGATGATCATTCCACTTAACCAAATACTCATAATAAACTTTCCCCCCTATCTTATTAGAAATCCTCTAATCTAAAATATTCTCTATATGTGGATTCTCTGCTATGGAAATATTTCACTTCCACTGAATCTCCTCTCGATCATCTGTCCCTTATGTATCATCCATTCTGTAAGGGTATAAGTCTTATAAATTAAATATTGGTGATATTCCAATGTCCTCTGGAAAAAATAATTCCTTCCTCAAGTGTGCCAAAACTTGATCTCCAATCTTAAAATTCACCTCTCTTCTTATTTGGTCTATTCTGTTCTTGTATTTCTGGCTTCTATCATGTAGTTGTCCTTTAATTAGATCATGCAACTTATGCATCTCTGCAACAAAGTCCTCTTCTTCTGCACTTTAGAATTCATCTCATCCCAAATCTCTCAAATTTGAAATTCGTCTTGGATGCATCCCATATACTATCTGGAATGGTCTCTTACCAATACTCCTAGTCAGTGAGTCATTGTATGTAAACTTTGGTTGGGGTATAATTTCATCCCACTGACTGTTATGTTTAGTGACCAAACTCATTAACAGATTCCCTAAGCTTCGATTCACTACCTTAGCCTGTCTGTCTATATGAGGATGATATGTTGAACTAAAAGTCAAACTTGTCCCCAAATTATTCCACAAGGCCCTCCAAAAGTGTCCCACAAATTCAGTATCTCTGTATGAGAGTATACTCCTTGGAAAACCACGTAATCTCACAATCTCCTTTAAAAAAAAAATTTCTATGTGGGTAGAATCATTGTTTTTATTACATGGTGTGAAATGTGTCATATTTGAAAATATGTCAACCACCACAAAGATTGAATCACTTCCTCTCTGGGTTCTTGGCAATCCCAAAACAAAATACATACTTATAGCATCCCATGAACTGTCTAGAATATGCAATGGTTGATACTGTTGGAGCCGCCATTGTTTTTATTTTTTTTACCCTTCACATTTTTCAATTTTTGAGACTTGAAATCTAAAGATGGTCTTTTGATTTTTCCCCCCGAGACTTTGAAAACTCTGCTACCTTATTTCATAAACAACGATGCTTTTCTACTCTCGAAACAAATCCACTTTCGTAAGAATGTCGCTCTTTTTTTTTTACTTCGGGATCTCGTAAGTCGGACTACTATAACTCATGAATTCACACATCCCGAGTCGCGAAACAGCGAAATCGTTTTAAAATTTTCACTCAATATAGTAACCAGGGTCAAATCTTTTAACTCAGTGATTAGACATCGTCGGGGTTTCGCGCCTCGGCATTCGCTAAATCCATTTTTTTGTTTTTATAGCTCTGAGAGTCGAGAACACGAGGTTCTTTCGGGCTAACCCTGGTCAAGGTTTGTAGACACTAAAATGCTAACCATGGTTAATCCGTCCTCGGCGTTTCGCCACTCGGCGTTATCTTTTAGAAAGTTATGGCGTCCAAAACCCCGACTCATGAAGTCGCGACGTAATTATAGCACGATTAATTAATTTCCTAATCTAAGATTTTCTTCCCCCTAATTGAGTCTTAATTATCGCCATCTTGCAGTTTCGCGACTCAGCATACTAATCTCCCAGAAACTTGTCTTCGAAGTTCCGAGTCGCGATATGACGAATAAATTGATTATAAAATTAATGATGCTCCAAATCGCGATTACTGTTAATTAAGCCAAAATTGTTCCTCGCAGTCTCGCGAGTTGAAGACTCAAAAGGTCAAAAGAAAACCTACGATGCAGCGAACAACGAGAAAGTTATTAACGTTGCTAAGTTTTGATAATTTAAAATAAAGCAAGATATGTCCCATGCATCGAGACTTACACGTCTTCTGAGGTAGCTATTTGCTCTCCATACTCCGACTGACTGTCAAACCGCCAAAAATTATGAAATTAATGGGAAGATAAGGTAAATCTATGTGTAAGATCAGATTTTTACGGCATAAGTTTATTGCTAATTTCGAATTGACAGGCTTGTTCTGAAAGATACCATTTTTTCAAAATATATGCAAGAAGGTACGTTTCATTACACATTTTTTCATAGCATGTGGAGCTCATCATTTCTGAGTTAACTATTGTCTGCATGTATACACAGTTCTATCGAAGGAGAGCGAAAACGCAAATTGCAGCCATGTATCCGCGAAAAGCAGCGAAGGCGAATGTAGAAATCGTGGGACAGGGCTCAGACAATGTAGCAGATACTTCACCCAGAAGTGTCGACTCGATTCCCAACTGGTCATTTGTCTCAAATGTTCTGCAAGCAGAATTGGTTGATTACTCAGACGACTTCGATGACATCGAAAGGGATGATCTACACACCAAGTCCAAGATAATCGTGTAATCGGGGATGCACAGAATAGCAACCAGGCCACGGTTGCTTCCGTATTATGACATGATCTAGTGGGTGTTGGACCACGTAGACTTACCCACCAAGACGATCATGAACAACCAGCGAGTTACTGTCGGGAATTTTAGGCCCGAGCACCTACAAACCATGTACAAGCTACCTTCGACGTCTGAATACACATATGGTGCTGAGTTCCTGGAGGAATTCAAAGAGAAAGAGTGTACCCAGTATGACAAAACCATGCCTGGATTGATCAAAGATTGGGTTTCGCGCTCCACGAAATTCAGAGAAAATGACCAGGGTGTTTATTTTATCTCTTCTTTGGAGCCACAGTATAAATATGTGGCCATGATGACATGCCGGCTATTTGGGAGAGAATACACAAGACATTTCTACATCGCGTGGGTGCCTCTCATGTTTTGGGTTGCAGAAGGTTGCTCATTTAATTGGGCAAATATGCTCTCAGACAGTCTGGCCAACAGGGTCACAAAGTATCGGGAGTAGAAGGCAAGTGGGAAACTATCCTCGTTTTTCATGTTAGCATATATCATGGACACAGTATGTTCCATGACACCATTCCCCTTGTTGAGCTGGGCTTGGAATCTAGCCCAAGAAAAACCCGTGCACCAGTATCATGAAAAACTATGGGAGAATAAAGCAGAAAAGTTCATATATGAGATTTTTAACTGGGTGATGGTGCCCCTGCATATCGCTATTTTTGGGCATCCACCACCTCGCATCTCAGACAACATTGCAATAGGTCTAAGTGGCATAGCGGATTGGTATGTAGAGGTAGAGTTTTCTTATTTCAGAGTTTTCGGGGCTTCTGTTCCCCCTCATGCGCTGCCCTTGTTCATCCCCGACAAGTTGGCTTGTCGAGAGGTCGCCTGGCAAACGGTAATTGGAGGCATGAGCAACGAACTCAAGGGTTACTCAAAGAAGGTATGGCCTTCTTTTCCTATTTGGATGAATTCCTATTCTTTATTAGATTTTGGGCATGCCAAAGCTGAGGCTGCTTCCCTGGAGGACCTAAGTTTGGTCTCCATCGAAGTTAAAAAGCATGATCCGCAAAGGGTTGTGAGCAACCATTTGGCTCATTGTGGGCTCAAGAGATTTGAGCATGAAAATTCACCCTCGGATGACATTTTCCAAGGGGCGAGATCGTATGAAGAAGTGCTAGCCCGGATCCAATCATTAGCACCCGAAGACATAGCATCTGTATTAAAGTTCCAAGAACATAGATGAAGAAAACTTTTCGCTGTGTTGGGGGGTTTGGGTATTTCCAAGGCAAAACAGAAGGATGCTGAAGGTTCCGAGGGCCAAATTTCTAACCTCGGAAAACACCAGGAAGAGGAGCAAATGAAGAATCCCAAAGCAGAAGAGGAGACTGCGGACCCACCCAGGGAACAAAGTTTAGAGGCAGAAGTAAAAACTCCAGGCCCACTAAGGGAACAAAAACCAGAGACCGAAACGGAGACTCTGGGTACGCCAAAGGAGTAGAATCCCGTCGTTACTCCCAAAGAATCGGCAAAACAAATAGGAGAGCCCATCACCTCGGTCACACCCTTGCAGTCTGCACAGGGAAATGTCGGTGAGGGATGGATATTTAATGAAGAACTGAGGCCCATTAGAGCAGAGGAACTCCCTCCAAATGAGTTTTTTTTTGATAAAAAGAGGAAGGCGATAGTGAAAAAAGAGTTTTATCAAGAAGGAGAGTCCACTGTAAAAAAATATAAAATCATGACCGATGGAAAGAATAAGAAAAGTGACCAACTCACCACGGAAATCGCGAGAATGTTGGGAGCATATGCCTTGGCAAATCAATTCTCAGTTGGGATTTTGAATAACCAACTAAAAAGGAAAAATCACCTAATTAGGACCCTCGAGGCCAGATTGGCTACTGCCGTAGAGAATGCTAAAGGTCAGGCAAGCATGGAGATAGAACAAGACAGAGTGGCTGACAAAAACGAAATAGAAATGCTCAAGACCAAGCTTGAGCAAGCACAGTTGGTGATCCGAGATGGTAGAGCACAGGCGAACCAACAGAGAAATCTGATTGAACAATTGCAGGCTCGGGTAGAAATCGCCGAGAGAAGAGAAATAGATATCAACATATTTAAATCCCGAGCTAGTGAGATTCAGAGCAAAGTATTTTCGACACAGCAGAATTTGCTTGCTAGGATAGGAGAGATTTGGGAAAAATTTCTATTGGTGAATCAGGTTTCCAAGAACCTGACTAGCAGGGAAAGGGAGGCCGAAGTGGCTCGGGTCGCTTTCCAGGATGCGATAATTGTGCAAGATACCAGATATATAAAATATGCAGAACAACAACGAAATGCTAGAAATAACAGAATAACAGTAAAATATCCAGCATAATCTTCACAATACACAGAAATGATATACGAAATGGCAACATAAATAGCACTTGAACAGAAATAACACTTGATTCAGATAGCAATGTTCACAGGCCTCTTCGAGGGGGCAACCTCCAATCGAGCAGCGCTCTGTTACAATAATATCCAAGCTAGGTTTCTCATACCCTCGACTCCTATTTATACT
>SNQJ01S0054399.1:37916-70652 GCA_010110895.2 Picea sitchensis | reverse complement strand
ATCTCTGTGCATTTCTTTATTATATCTCCGCTCTCATTTCGTGTCGAAAATAATCCGGATCAAACTAGCAACTTTTTCTTCATCATTCTCCCTATGTCCTGCTCTTATTTTCAACTTATAAAAGTCTTTGGTATACTCTGTCACCGACAAAACTTTTTGTCTCAGATTTTGCAACTTATTGAATAGATCTAACTGATAATTCTTGGGTATGAATTTATCCTTGAGATTATCTACAATTCTAACCCAATTCTTAATCTTGGACATACCTTTCCTCCTTCTTTCAACTTGCAATTCATCCCATCGAAAATTTGCATGTCCCTTCAATCTTCTCACTACATGATTTACTTTCTTCTAATCATCAATTTCCTCATAGTCAAAGCACTTACCCAGTCAAACAATTATTTTACATTTAAGTTACCTTCATACATAGAGACTTCTATATTTTCTCTAGTTCCCATCTTGACAACAACTCTCAGTAGTCGCTCCTCTACTACTTGTTCTCATACACCTTCTTCTTCTTCTACATATTCACTTCTAGCTTCACTAGCATCACCAAATTCTGTTTCTATTATTTGTGATGTCTGCATGGAGTCTAAACTTGCACGAAGTTGTCTCATTTCCTCTTCCATGGCTACATTAACTACTGGTCTCTCTTTACGTCTTCTTAGTGACATGATTCTAAATTTTATTTTCACATAGAGCTTAATTTCCCTCTCTGATACCACTTGATGAAAACCACCACCACTCCCAGGGGTTCATGCGACCTCCTGGTCTAAGGATCATTCACTTAAGGGAGATGAATTAGCTCTTGAGCTCTTGCTAAACCCTCAAAATAATCTACCATATTCCTTTACTCTTTTTCTTGCATGCAAAATTGCATTTGTGAAGGTCTTATAACCTCAACAAAGAAATCCACATGACCTCGGGCCAAAACCATAGGATAAAATCTTTAAATGATGGGAACCCTGACACTTAGGATCTCTAGGTTTTGAGAGATCCACCACCAAAACCCTATGATCCTCTCAAATATTGAATTCATGAACAATCGAACTACATAGAGGACCAAAATCTCACCATACATGCTACGATATATGGTTCAAAGTAGTTTCAGGGCCCTGAGATTAAAGAGTTTTCCTCGTTCCAATGTGTAATACCTACGAATATGCGAAGTCCAAACTTATGAATCAAACAACTAACGTCTGCCTCAGATCTATGGTTGATGTTTGCTCCGCGCTTTGGGCTTCAGATATTTTCATGACACAACATTCCAAATCCTCTGGATTGTCAAATGTTGAATTGGTGACAAGATGGATCTACGATCCACGTGTCCCTCTCAATAGATGGTTGATATCTACTCCGATCTTCGGGCCTTCGGGATTTCTCAAGCCAAAACACGTTACACCTCTATTCTCTCGTACTATCAGATTTATGAATCACTAGAAATCTGTCGACATGTGGCCTTGCCGTCAATGGTTACGATCTTCTTTAGACTTCAGAGCTTCAGGAGTTCTACTCGCTCTTTCCACAACTCTTCAATTTCCATAGATAGTCAAACTTCCAGACACCCGTTTATCTACAGACACGTGTCCCCCCCATCTACCAATGATACAGATTGACTTCAAACTCTGGGACTTAGGGAAATTTTTCTCCTCCAAAATACACACCTAAGAATTTTCAAATTCATGAAGTCTGAAGGACTTAAAGGGTTAACACACGCGCACCTTCTCCAGATCCAACTACTATAAGAGATCTTATCTCCTTCCGAGCAGATCTCGTCTGCTCACCCTCCAAACAATATAGATTCTTCCTTTTGAGAACTAAATCTTGTTATCCTTCCTAAGATTTACCAACTTCAAAGGACTTAGGATTTGGTGCATACCTTGCACTATTTCTCTTGAGATTGAGACTTAGAAAAAATCTCACGCACACTCCTTGCGCTCGCTCTCCTCTAAACCTTTTCAACAATTTTCTAAGTGGTGGCCCTATGCAAACCTTGTACAGGTCTATCCTTTGATATTTTATACTCAAATGAGTATACATGCACTCCTTTCACTCACTCTATGAAATTCACACAATCTCTCATGAGCTATTAAGTCTAAAAATGACTCTTCCTTCACACTCCTTGCATGGCTACTGTGCACTCCTTGCACCCAGTTTTCAAAAGAGAAACAATTGAAACTTATAGAACAACAAAGGTTCATTCATTCAAACACGAAATAAACACATAGGCATATAAACACAGAAAAACAGATAACATAACATTACCCAAATAACTCAGAGATAAGCAAACTCAGACACGTGAATAAAACCTATTCTATTATATTCCTTCAACAAAACATTTACAAGAGTTGCAACATCTCTTCAGCTTCTCTTTCTCAACAAAAATAACAAAAACCTTCAGCAACCTCTTTTGGGCATATTACATAGAGGGGATTCTTGAGCCTTCCTTCTGACTACTCTAGTTCTTTCACATCATAATTAAGCATTTTACCACAAAGCTTATTACAATAAATGAGAATTTACAATATAGATATGAGTTGATGCTCAAAATTTGTACAATCATACATGTAATTAAAGAAATTACAATCTCCTAGAGCTCATACAATGGCTTAAGCTTCAAGTTCTTATGATATCTTTAATTACAATACTTTCAAAATATTAAAGTGACACGCTCTCCTTGGAATCTAAACTAGTTTGAATGTGCGTGTTGGATGTTGTGTTGTCCCCCACTTGGCCTCATTGAATGTTGATGGATATGCTACTGCATCACCCAGTCAACCTATAGATGTCTAACATAGCACATCCAATCATCATCCAACCACCTGCCACATGTCACTTGGATATATGTCCAGAAAACTTAGGACAAGAGAAAAGAGAAAATAAGAAAAAGAAATGGAAAATGAGAATATGAATGTGAACATGGAAATGGCTAAGTATGGAATATGTGGTATAGAGAGTAGGGTGTAAGAATGAAAAATGATTAAGTATAGAGAGGAGATTAAGGAAGAGAGAAAAGAGAAAAATGGTTAAGTATAAGAATAGAAGTGAAAATAATATCAGACTAAGTATGAGAGAAATGACTAAGGGAACATGAGAGTAACGAGAAAAATGGTCAAGTATAGATAGTAGAGTGAGAAGAGTAGTGAGGAAGGAGAATAGAGTGGAAAAGAAAAAAATGACTAACTATGGAATGAGAGCATGAGAGATTGGAAGAGGGTAGGGTGAAAGAGGGAAAAATGGTTAATTATGAAAGGAGAGTAAGAGAGGAGAGTAAGGAATGAAATATAGAAAAATGGCTAAGTATGAGAAGTGAAGGGGATATGAGAGTAATGAGAAAAAGAGAAAATGACTAAGTATGGGATAAGAGTAGGAAGAGAGGTGAAAGGATAAGAGAGGAAAATGGTTAAGTGTGGATATAGATGGATATGGAAGGTATGAAGAACCTTACTCAAGCATTTTCAAATATTTCTAGGCTAAATAAAGATAGTTGGGAATGCTACCCGTGGGTTTATAACCTTTAATTCAAAACAATCTCTTAATCCACAAGTAATATGTACTAGGGACAAAGGATGATTTTATATGTTAAATGTAACTGTTAAAATGAAAATAAGCGAAGATATACATAAGTGTGTAAAGGAACAGAGATGAGAATAAAAGTAAAATATGAACAATATCGTAAGATATGCATATGACACCGAAATTTGATTTTTTTTTTTTCTATTTATTTGTAGTAATTTCATTCTAAGATACAAAAAAAAATTCTTTTTACAAATCCCCATGAGGGTGGTACCAAAGTCATATTTATAAGCCTCCAATGGCCACCATACAAAAAGAATCTGACAACAAAAGAAACTGAAGCTAAAGATCTCGATCAACTTCCATAAAAGTGTTGTCACTTGATTCTACAAAATATCGTTCATCATTTATTAAAACTAATCCATAAACAAACAATAACACATAGACTACCAAGAAATATCATAACCTTTATAAACAAGCTGCTGAAATATATGATTCAGTTTTGAATCTTGTTTCCCTCAATAAGGCCTTGTTGTCATCAAGATAGTTTAGATTTCTAGTAAACTCAGAATGAATGAAGAAAAAGAAAAATCTCACAAGTATAGAGCATACCTTATATCATAAGTTCTCCTTGTGTTCTCTCCCTCTCTCTATCTCTTCTTTTGATTAAGATTTTATTCTTATTTAAACAAGTTATGGTAGTTCAACTATCTTTCTTTTGTTAATCTTTAGTTAGCTTAACCACTAGTTTGAGACAAATGGATAATAATAAAATAAATATGGGTCTATTAAATAATAAATAAATAGGTGGGATCCCTAATCTCTTTGTTAAATTTGAACAAAATATGATTCCTCCTTGTTACTCCCTTTTTATTGACTTCAATAATCATCATAATTTGAAATATAATAACCCAAGATATGCTCCAACATTTTCCTTGTAACTCCCATTCACATAGATAGTCAAACATTTTATTATTAAGAAAAATAAAACATGATTGTTGACCAAAAATAGGATAATATCCATGTTGTCCAAAACATTCTTTATAAATATATGCTTTCTACAAAAAAAAATAGTATGTTTCCAAACCAATAACAACATCAAAATCCATATTTTCTATGAGAGGCGGTTTGCCACTTTTCACTATTGCCCTATTTTGATATTTCTGTTGTAGCCTTAGGCTAATTGAAACCTTTAGGATGGATTTCATTGATGACATGGGAGAAATTGTATTTGAAGTGAAGATGGGAGGACACAGATTCAAAGGAATTTTTGGAAGAGCTAGGGGAATTGGCCACTTTTTCCCCTTTATCAATCTCTGGTTTGGGCATGGTGGTTTTGAGCCTTTTTCTTGCATATGAGGCATGGGAAGGAGAAACGATGTGATCATCTTGGGAATTTGGATTGGATGGAGGTGGAGGAGGAGGCAACGAAAAATGACATTTTAGGCCACCCATTATGATGCGTAACATGATGATGGATGATCTCTTGCCAACCATCATTGGCAGGTGGTTCTGCTACATATAAACATGAGGGGGAACACAAATACCAAAGAAGTTTTGATGTGGATGGAAATGAGGCCTCTCAGGTTGGGGTTGGAGAATCCCTTGGACAACTAGGTTGAAGAACCCAATTTGAAAAAGATGATTTAGTTCTTGTAGATCAACGTCAAAATGTATTGAGAATCATGGCCTTATATGACCTCTTTTCCAATTGTTTCCTCTACCTCTATTTTCACATTTTCCATTGCTACCCCTGCTAAAAAAACTCATCCTGAAGAAATATTTCAATTAGAATATCAAAATTTTTAACAATTCATTCACTAATACTCTACCTAAAATAAAATCGAGATGTTGGTTCTATTATTTACAACAAACACATATTCAATCCATCCATTGATACAATCCACCAAATACTGAATTTAATAATTAATTGCAAATAAACATGAAATTATAGGGTTATTGGGAAGATGGAGGGATTTGTAATGAATGAAAAATGATATCATGATGGGAAACAACAAATGGATATTGTTCAAGCAAAATGGATAGTCTTTCCTTTATAAAAAAATGCCTTCATATTGAAAACTTCACTCAAATCATCATCCAAATCTTTTGAATGAATTTATAATAACATAATAGGGAAGTGCATTAAATGTTACTGGGAAAATGATGGGAATATAATGAGTGAAAAATGATATCATGGATAGAAGTAAGATGGTTACCATATCATTAAATAAAATATCATTCATTAAATGTATAATTCATAATAATATTCTTTGCTAGAAATATTTTGCCATTATTCGCCAAGCGGATTTAGAAAGAAAGAATTCTCTTACCCAAATCCCATTTGAGCCACAACCATTTCTTTTATAACACTTTATCATAAAACATCCATGAAATACATCTGTCAAACAATTTAATATCAAATTCGAGGAAAATTCTAGAGCTGTCAACTTTCGTAGTCTTCCTTTCCTTTTTTTTTAAACCATAGATATTCTTTTAAAATGGTAAAGCGATCTGTGGAAGACCAATAAAAAAGAATTTTGGTTTGATAATAATCATAACTAAGATATTTTAAACCAGCATGAAATACTGAAAAGAATCACAAGGACCTTTCGACGGTGCATCAACAATTTTGCTATAACCTCAAATCATTAGCATTGAATCCAAAGTGGCTTGAAAACCCCATTGGGAGTTTAACAATAAAAACCTCATATTAACTTTAGAAGTCAACTGAATTCCCAGTGGATAAATAACATAGTGAGCCCATGATTTTGAGTTTTCAAATCAATTTTTTTTCTATTGGGGCAAGAAACAAGACTTCAAATTATTTACATATTCAAATTCAATGGAAAACAACTCCTGAAACGAAACAGAGTGGGTGTGAGGTTTGCAGTGCATCCCATAAGCATAGCGATAATTGTTGGACACACCTACCACACTTAGAGGGGGGGGTGAATGAGTGTGGGGCTCTTTTTCCCAAAACTTCCCTCTTGCACAAAAACTCATCAATTAGCATTCAACATTTATTTATTACCCATTGTTGTCATTTATAACCAGTTAGGCATTCAACATTTATTTATTACCCATTGTTGTCATTTATATACAGTTAGATGTGAACACATATCGCCACAACATATATCAACAATATATCATCAACAAGTCATCACCACAATGAACACAAAGAACACAAGATGTATGTACAATTTTCCTTTATTATGGACTACAACTTTGGGGTTTATCAGCAACAACTAAATAGAGTACAACTAAATAGAGTACAACTCAACAAGAACACCAACTCTATAATAAAGAATCATCTTACACCCTCAACACAAAATGATACGAGGAAAAAATCCTCAATAGATATCAATCTATACCATAAACAAGAGCACCAACCATGCACCAACCTCGTACAAACAACCCGTAATCAACCTCGCACTAAAAAAGTGAATCCAACCATGTACCAAGTATATACCAATCATGTGTCAACCACTCATCAACAATGACTCCATCAATATGTACCAACATCATCAACTATACACCTCATGTATGTGCCAACTCATCAACTACTTGTCTCCAACCATGTACTCAACATGTACCTCAACCAAAGTTTCTCCTCATCAATTTCATCATCAAAATCTGATTTGTAGCTCTAAAATAGACCTGTGTATTTGATCACATTCCTTCAAACTTTCCAATCCTTTAACAAAGAAGAGACTAGCATTTTTTATCAAACTTTTCTTTAGTCTCACATGCCTAGTTTTGATTAGTCAACAACCCTAACTCGAAGTAATCATAAATTTGAACCTCGTAATGTATAAAGATATGAAACTGATACACAAATGTTATTCAGTGTGTTTTATACACCTCCAAGTGGTTACTTGGAACCTCTCGTAAAAGGGAGCATAGCAAAATGGCATACCTTGTTGAATTGATTATTCTAGAGAGCGTCCTTGTAGAGAGGTCCCCACACATAAGCCGATGAAATGATCTGAAACTGTTACACAGCCTAAGAAATCCTTTACCTTAACCAACACATTTTGTCTCACTAAATTGATCTGTTATGAAGAATGTATGACGTTTTTAATTGAAACACCTCGATTTTGACTAGTTTCAGGATCACACAAACCCTATTTTCCACAGAGTGTAACCCAAAAATACAACGACCCACTGATTTTTAACCAAAGATACTTTGATATCTATGTTTTCTCACTTTCTATAGAAATTTCAGGATCTGAATCATTATATAAACAAAGTTATAGCTAAATGGTGAGATGACCTCGAAAATAACATACCATAGAAAGTAACCTTCAAAAGAATTTATCCTTCCTTGCATTTCGGCCTCTTTTCTTCAATTTCCTCAGAATTCTTCCATTAAGATATCATTGGTAAACCCCAACACATATAGATATTCAATATTCCTCAAGTTTGATTCAAAATGAGAGAGCCTTGCCTCTTATTTATACCCAAGTACCTTTAAAAACATCTTCTAGGTCACTTGGTCCCACCTTCCTTATTTTAGGGTTGGAATCCACTTCCACTTCCTCCATTAAAATTATTATTGAAATAATATTCACCCATTTCTAGGTCATCACTTGAACTATTTTCCTTTTTTTAGGGTTAACCATTTTCCATAAATATTCCTTCTTGATTTTGTCACCTTACTATCATTTCTTGATTTTGTCACTTTGATTTCATTTAAATAATCCACCTTGAATAAAATAATATTAACCCATTTCTAGGTCACTTAACCTATTTTCCTTATTTTTAGGGTTAACCATTTTCCACATAAATATTCCTTCTGATTTTGTCACCTTATTTTGGTATCATTTCCTCTTTAGTTCATTCCTTTGACCCCTTTGACTTGGGGCTTCAAGCCTTCATGTGAGGGTCCTTCATCTTCGAAGGGCCATAAATCTAAACTGTGGGGAGTGATGTGACATTCCACATACCACCAAATGGCATGACAAGCACTATCCATCTAGATAGTTTCACCAACAATTTCCTTTATCTTCTTCATCTCATTATTCCTCACAAGCATGGGTCCTCCAACCATTCTTCTTTCTAGGATAACTTAACTGTAAAGTGTCTTCCCGTGAGGGAATTCACCATAAGGGGACCACTTTGGAGTTCATCCATTTGCACCCTATCAATCATGATAAGACTATAATGAGTCATCTATACATTTTTCCAACAAATGCACCTAACATACCAATGGAACCACATCGATCCATCTTTCATCATGTATCAATGACAACTCATTGATCCATCTTCATCTATGCATTCTCATCAAGGATGTCACATATTATATTACATCAATCATCAATCAATAAACTTTGACATCAATCAATCACTTGACATCAATAAATGATATCAATCAATCACTTGACATCAATAAATGATATCAATCAATCACTTGACATCAATAAATGACATCAATCAAACCATTGGCATCAATGACAACATGATCCAACAACTTCCCTTTGGCATTGATGGTATACCAACATTGATGTCAACACTAATTACTACTATTGATGTCAACATGTAGATACAACATGTTCTACATCAATAGTCAATGTGACTATCTCTCCACATCATTCTCTCCCATCATTAGACATCAATCATCAATGTGATTATCTCCCTTTGACATCAATGGCAAGGGCCATTCTCCTCTAGCTGCTCCCCTTGTTTGAACTCTCCTTGGGGCTTCTTCCCCTATCTATGTGCCTTTGATCTTCCTCTCTAATAATCTCTCCCTTTGAACAAGGGATATCACTGATGTAACATCAAATCATATCGGGCCATGTTCTCGCTACGCTCAGTCTCCTTCCGTGATTCCATAAATCTAATCCACTGGAACCACATGCCTCTGCCCTTTCTTCAAATATGGGTTCTTTCTTGGTATGATCGGGATAAATATCTCCTCCTAGAATCATAAGAAGAATGACTTCCCCTATGAGCATGTCTCCCCCTATCTTCTCAGCAATATGAACAATATGCTACCAAATGATCATCCTTGGACCTCGCTTCATGCATCAAACTTGTGCCATACCATTCATCATGAAACAAAAGATATGTCATCAATGAAATAGAGAATCATGAACAATATATCCACCAAGTAAATCATGTACCAAATGTTCCCACCATGCACAAAATCTATGTACATCAACCATGTAATATCAACACAGCTAAAAGATAGCATCAATGAAATGTATCCACCATATGCCAACATGCATCTACCAATATGCCAACATGTGCATCTACTCAATATGCCAAACAATGTGCATCTATCAATATAAACAAATACCATCCATGTTGTACATCATATACATCATCTTTTGCACCAAGCAAGTATATCAACCATGCTAATAAGCTAAGATTCCCAATGATGTACACACAATGACTATCAATCTACATGTCTCAATGTGTAGCCCATCCACATGAAAATGCATGCATCATGATATTCAACAATACCATATGATTCCAATAATACATCATAAGATATATTAATGAAACTTCAAAAGTACCATGTACCCAAATGCATCCAAATTTTATCAAACCACATACTCTCATGGGTTAGTGCCATGCACTCCAAGATTTTATTTTACATAATCCAATAGATGAACACTTAAACTCGCAACAAATAGTACTGTAACCCCAACAAAACAAATGCTCTAACTCTCGCAACAGAGCACCATCACATCATCAAACCCAAGCCATGCATTGCCTTTCCTAGTTTTACAATGACACACGACTCACAAGACAAATGAGTGCATGTGTAGACTCTATTCAAGGTTAGAATCGTGGTGGACACGACATCACCACAGCTACTTGCATGCTCTTTAGTAAAAGGGTTAAGGCACATTTGAACTTCCCTTTAATCTTTCATTCTGAAAATTTCTGATCTGGCTACTTTGTCTTCTTCACCCACTCTGTAGATGACCCTTCTCTTCGTAACTTGAGCCCGAGTATCCATATTTTTAAAGATGTCTCCTTCTTACTTCATCTCTTCTTCTAGCCATGCCATGTGAATTTTCATCATGTAATTCTTCTTGTGTTCCAACACTCCGGATTTGTGTCCAAATCTACTACAACTGTAACATCTCATGATGTGACAAAGGGAACAAAAAATATGTCCTATTTGATAATATCTCCAACATCTTGTGGTGTTATAAATTTTCTATTATATCTTCTTTCATAATATCTACATTCAAAATCTTTGTGACCATATCCATTACATGAATAATGCCCATGAAAAAAATACCTTCATACCTCGCTTATGTCCCAAGCAAGAATAAATTGGATGTTCCACTTTCTTATCTCCTTTGAAATTTTCTTTTCCTTGTGTAGATGGTTGCTTTGCAACATTGTCTCCCTCCTTATTTTTATATTTACCTCATGTTATTTTGAGGTGCTTGCTTCAGCATGGTTATCTTCTCCTTTGTATCCAAGACCTCGATGATCACATGATGATCTTTTTGACTTTCCAAGATCTCATCCAAGATTCGTGAGCTATTCAAGAATTTGTTCGACTTTTCCACCTTCTTTCTAAGGTCAACAATTTCACTTCTAACTTACAACATGATTCTTCCTTTCATTTATTTGAATCTTCACAGTTCTATTCTTTTGGCTTCTTCAATTTGTGTCTTAGATGGACAATAGTTTCAAAATTTTACTAATCTCATCATCTATATTCATGTCTCTTTTCCATTCTTTAGTCTTGTGATCTCTTCCTTTTCTCTAATTTAGAACTCTCTTATTGTTCTTTGAGAGAATTCCCTTTAACTTCAAGATGTGTCTTTGACTCCTCCTAAGAAACTTTTAGTGTTATCCCAGATAGTTATAGTGTGTATAAAATGGATCACTCTTATACATGTATAATCCCTCTTCAATTTCCTTTGAAGTTCTAATAGATTTCCTTCTATTCTTTCTATGGGATAAATACCATCAAACTTACACACAAACTATATCTACATCTTCTTTCTCACTTGTAGAGAAAAATTCAAAGATCATCATCATTGCATTCAAGGGCTTTAGAGTGTTCTTACCTTCATTTTAGCTGATCCTCTATGCATCATTCTTTTGCCAATATCAACACATACTTTTTGCTTTTATTTGAATGTCTTCAAGATCTTCCTTTGTGCTATTATCACTTGATTCTTTTATTCACTGAAATGTTTTCAAAATCACATTTAGAAATAATGCATTCCAAAGTTTTGATGATTCTTACCTTATGATCTTTGATGGAGTGGTCTTCAATTTCTTCTTTCTCTTCTTGCTTTGATATGTGTCCTCTAGCTTCAGCCATAGATACTTGGCAGAAGTACATTGTCCCATGCTCTCTTTGATAGGGCTTGGAGAGTCCACTAAGAATTGTCTCTGTCTTGAGAGCCAATGCATCATTCTTCTTTCCTTCCCTTTGAGCTGCAAACTTTGACTTGTTCTTCAACATAACATATCCACCGATGGTTGCCTTCCAAATAACTGCTTCCAATTAGAACCATAGTTTTTATTTTTTTTGCCAATTGTTTAATTATTCTTGTAATGCAATAATAAGAGAAGATTTGACATCTTAGCAATATAATTAATTTCCTTTTAATGATGTCCTAAAGGGGTCCCACCTATTTAGTATTAATAATATGTACGTATAAATGCATTTCAACTTATTTGCAAGCATGGATCTCATGTTGCATTTTTTTAGGCGTCAACAAATGAATGACTCCACAAGGAAATATGTTCTCAACAGATTTAGAACTTGGAATGCTAGGATCCATAGACTGATAGAAGTAGGTAATTGAAACTACATAGAAAATAGTTATGCGACAGGGGGAAAATGATGGTTTAAGGGAAAATATGAGATGGGACTTCCGGTAATGACTTATGGAAAGTGAGATGTATTAGGGGAAGTGGTCTTGTATACATAACAATCAACAAGGTTCACAACTGATAATACTTTTCAAAATTTTGAGGAGAATGATTCTGATATGCTCTTGAATCTTAGGATGGAGGGAAGAAAGGGATAACAAAAACAAGGAAGAAAACAAAACCAACTATACTAAAACAATATTGAAAGAAAAAAGCTATTCCATTAGTGTCTGAAAAGGAATATATCATAACATCTATGTCTATCTTGTTTTCATTGATCAAAAATACTTACAGAATAACATCATTATAGAAAAATTGTCCCAGACTTTATTTCTGATGACTATGAAAAACTAACAACAAAAAATAAAACTCAATAAACCAAAATGACAGAAAATATGTAATACAAAAAAAATATATACAACAATCACATTTACAAAAAATTGAGTCGGTGGTCATGTTGGATCCACATAATGTTTCAAATGGAAACCATTGCTACTGTAAGAAAACAATCACTCATCCATGTATCTAAGAAGATATGAATTTGTGTCGAGGATAAAAGAGATTTTAAATGGACCTAGACATAACTTTTGGAATTTATAATGTCTCCCTCGCTCAGCAAGAGATGAATCCCACAATAAGACTTTGTCATCAATTTTAAATTCAACAATCTTTGCTCTTTTGTTAAAATACTTCTTGATAGTTTGTTGCATCCTCTTCAAAATTTCCAAGGAAAAATTTCTTTGTTCTTTTAGGGCTAGCAATGTATTTATCCTTGGACAAAAATCAAAAGGATTTAATTCTTCAATCTGTAACATCAACCGTATGAAAGAAAGTTCCAATTCAATAGGAAGAATATCCTCTTGGCCATATACAAGATGAAAAAGAGTAAATCATGTAATTTCTTTGGTGGCAGTACGTTCTTCCAAAAGAACATAAGTTAGAAGTGTGTGCCACATGCAAGGTTTGTCTTATATGATTCTCTTTATAATTATGATCAGGTTTTTATTAGTAGACTCTGATTGTCCTCTTCCTTGAGGTTAATAAGTAAATGAAGTGAAATGATTGACACCTAATTTAGGCCGAAATTGGGTCAATTTTACAGAAATGAAGGTTGGATCGTTGTCTGAAATGATTTCTAATGGAAGGCCAAATATGGAAAAGATATTAGACTCTAGAAAAGATATTACTTATTCATCTTGTGCATGTCTAAGAGGGACAACCTCAGTCCACTTAGTAAAGTAATCAATGGATTTCAAAATAAATATATGTTTTGTAGAGGATCAAGGATTGATTGGACCAATAAAGTCTAGACCCTACTTAAAAAAAGGGAAACTAAGAGGGACATGTTGTAAAAGCATGACAGAAAGACGTTATTTTCCAACGATTTTTTTTCATTTATCACAAGACCTTGAAAATTTATAAGAATCATGAAATATCGAAGGCCAGTAATAACCATTTCTTATGTACAATCTTTAAAGCAGTAGCCTTAGCATAAAAATGGCCACCAATGCCATTGAAAGAAGTTATTGATCCATGGATTTTGGGTAATAATTTATGTGCTTCCTCATCATTTACACATCGAAGTAACAAACCATCAACATACCTCCTAAACAAAAGGTATCCTAAAATGATATAATTGGAAGCTTCAAGGTGAAGTATCCTTCTCTGGTGAGGATCCAACCCATCTGGACACTTTTGATACTGAAAATAATACAACATATTTTATACCAAGTATGCTCAGATAGAGAGAGATTCTAATTTTTAATATGAAATAGTGTTGAAAGAGGATTATCTTGGCCATCAAGTTCTTCACTTGGTTCAAGTTTCTTAGCTAAGTGAAGGGATATGTATCGTCCCTTGATTGTATTCAAAGTCCTGATCTTCAAATCATGCTCTTGAATTTTGGTAAGCCAATGTGCAAGTTTTCCTGAAAGATAATTTTGTGAAAGCAAAAACTTGACAACAGGAAAATGGACTTTTACCCGTGCATGTTTTCCCAAAATAAAATGGAAATTTTTTTCTATAGCCTTAACAAGAGGAAAATCATGTTTCTCAATATATGAGTATTTTATCTCGTCGTCTGATAGACTGTGACTCATTCAGGCTACAATGTTTTCATTGTTTTAGTCATCACATTGTAAGAGAATAGAAAAAATTGCTTCCTCTATGGAATTGGTATATATGATAAAGTCTTTCTCAAAATACAGTTTTTCTAGAGCCAGTGCGGAGCTGATTTATTTCTTAATTCTAAGGAAAGAATTCTCGACCTCATCTGTCCAAGAAAAATAACGATCCTTCTTTAGAAGATTATGGATTGGTTTAACCATGGCAACAAAATCAAGAACAAATCTATGGATAAAATTAATAATTCCCATGAAATCTTGAACTTATTTCTTAGAGGTAGGGGCAGGGAGGTTTATAATGGAAGTAATCCTCTCGGGATATATACTTATCCTTGAATCGGAAAAAATGTGACTGAGGATCTTACCCTTCATGACACTAAAAATAGATTTGGAAGGATTTAAAGAAATGCCAAATTTTATGCAGTGCATAAGAAAGTTTCTAAGATGACCAAAATGATCCAACCATTTTTTAGAATAAACCATTAAATCATCAAGAAAAAATTGTATAATTATCGGATTAGACAGTCAAAATCTATGTACATAGATCTTTTAAAGGTGGCACATGAATTAGATAACCTAAAAGGAATGCTTTCATAAGAAAATGTGCCCCAGCATGTGGAAAATGTAGTTTTGTATCTACCAATCCTTTTTACCTTGATTTGATTATACCCAGAGAAACCTTCAAGTAAGGACATCATTTGAGACCTTGCAACCTGTTGTAGAACCATTTCCATATTAGGAAGTGGAAAATGGTCTTTGACACTTTCTCTATTCAATGCATGGAAATCGAAACACAATCTGATCTGGCCAGTAGTTTTCCGAATAGGGACCATATTTGAAACCCACTTGGAATACTTAACTGGAAATATCATATTAGCTTTCAACAATTTTTCCAATTCTTTCCTAATAGTGTCTTTGAGCGTAGGGTTAATAGGTCTTTGTCTTTTCTTAAATGGTTTTATTTCTTCCTTGATAGGAATGGCATGTTGTATGAGATAAGGATCAAAACCACGAAGATCCTCGTATTACCAGGAAAAAACATCTTGAAATTCATGGAGTAATTATGTGAATTTCGCTTTTTCTTCATCAAAACATTGGAAACATAATTTAATTATCTTTGGAGATTCGAATGTCCCAATATTCAAGGAAATGGTATCACCGAATTTCCTTTTTTACTCCTCTTCCTTATGTGTTTCCTTGTTTCCTAGATCACTTGATGAAAATGAACTTTTGAGAGGAGTCAAGCCTTTAGGAAATTTGTGCTACCAGGAAAATCCTTCTATTACTATACCAGGGTCAAAGTATAGACATAGCTATGAACTCCCTTAAAATACAATCTATTTCTTAAACTACCCCAAGCACTCTAGATAGATGAACAAAAATAAATAGGAAAGTAGGTTAGAAGCAGTACCTTTAGTCCAACATTTGATGTAGACCACCCCCAGTTTTGTAGCTCCCAGGCTACAAGTCTTCTCCCAAAGATAACCTACAAGAATACTCATGTAAACAAAACTACAAATATTCTATTTCTACTCATAAATTAGGGTTATATATAAACCATTATTCATAAATCAAATGAAATACATAAAGATATCAATTGGGACAGAAAATGATTATTTTATTCAAATCCAAAGATAAAAAATTAGAACCTTTGTAGGACGACGCTCTGCGATCTTGGTCCTGGATCCTCTCAATTTTTCTCCATGTGCATGTATCCCAATTCTTTCTATCACAATCAATTGATCACTTCAGGGGCAGGGAAGGGACTGTAGAGGAGAAAAAGGCTAGAGAGGGAATGTTGAGGCAAGAAATCAGAAGGGTTGCAAATACTTGGGCAAAGAGGGAAAGGGATTTGGGTAGAGTTTCATAGTTATGATGCTTGATGTTGGAATGAGACCCCAATACCTCCTTTTATATTAAAAAAGGATAGTTATTTGGTTTGGGTAAGGTCTACAACATGTGAATTGGTTGGAAAACCTCCAATAGCTTGTTAACTCTGTCGAAATCCTTGCAAATTTTTATTTTGCAACTTTTGGAGGTAAACACAGGTTGTTTAGTGTGAAAAAAACATATGTACGTGAGTTTTATATAATTCAACAAGTGTATATACAAAGGTTTTCTAGCATGCAACAAGCGTATGTACTCATGAAATAGTGCAGCAGGGCACGTGCATGCTCCAAAAAATGGTTTTTTAAATAGAGTTCCTCAACAATAGTTTGGCAAATAAAAAGGCCAATTCCATGTATGTATAAGTAGGGAATTTTAGGGGTATAACATATGCCCCCTAATGTGTGAGGTCAAAAGAGAAACTTATGGCCGAAATACATTACAATATCTTTACCAGTGAGAATGCATGAAGTCGAGTGAGCTCAGGACTAGAGTTCGAGAGGTTCCATCTACAAAACAACAATTATCTCTCTGAGGAGGGCATACCCATGCTCAGGATGAACTAATCATGGATACCAATCAAGTACACTACATATCCATGTCATATAAATGTATATATAAATTGTAACCACAAGCAATACACAATATATCTACATCTCAAAATCAATCGATGATATTCAAGTACAATATAATATGCATATTCAAGAAGTATTAACACCTGCGAATGGAGATGAAAACACCATATCTCGAGAAAAAACTTCAATATATTCAAAACTTGGGTATGAGTACAATGGGAGTGTAAGATTCACTACTCTGAGGTCTTTGACAAGTCGTTGGGAAAAGACAGGAGGATCTCGATGATCAGGCAAAGAACTTCATCGATTTTGAATCTGGACTTGAATGGACTCATGGGATGGTAGACTCATGAAATTCAAGAGACAAACTGTAGAAAGATCAACTCATGTTGGATAAAACTTCTCTTGGACAAAAGAATGAAATATGAGCAGACTCAAGAAGCATAAAATTGACATAACTATGTGATGCAGGAGGTACCACAAACTCTCCATATGTTTGGAAGAGTAACCAAATGGAGGAGGACACAACTCTATGTAGCAAGAAAAACATCCTAAGGTCATACTAGATCCCAATGCTTTGTGAAGAAATGGAAGGATGTTCTTTGTCCAAGGGAGACTGACTTTGTTGCTGAAAAAAGAATGTATATTTCCCGTCCCCTCTTTTTGGAATATTTGATTTTTTTGTTTTTTTCAATTTTTAAACGATCTTTGAAAAAGTAAAATAATCCTACGTTACAAAGGAAGAATGAATGTCATGAGAAAGAAAGTTATTTCCAAGTGCAGGGAACATATGAATGCTCAAGGAAAGGAGACATGTGCAAGATAAGGACACTCAGGGAAAATTCCTCCATGGGTCAAGGTGTCATATCACAAAGTTAAAAGGTGTTGCAAGGCTTGTGTATAAGGAATTCTTTAAAGGTTCAGTTGAGAGAAACATGGAGCCAACATTAGGCCAAAGGTGCAAAGATGACACTTGCAATGCGATTAAGCATGAAATGACAAGAATCCTTCCATGACAATTTTTACGATCCTAGAGAAGGAAAGATCGATGGTTTTTTCACATTTAGAGAGTCTGAAAAAATGTAAAAAGAAGACTCGAGGGCATACATTTTTCGTAATTAGTCCAATCGACTCGAAAAAGGTTTAAACTTGCACTGAAAGGATATCCTTTCAAAATTGTTTTAATGAGTGTGACAAAGACAAGATCACTCAATGATGTTTTCAATTTTAAGGAGTCTGAAAAGAGCTTAACTATGGACTCACAACCTTTTTCTAAGTTTAGTCTCCTTAGCCCAAAAAATTGTAAAATATAACTGAGGAAAACTATCATAGCGAGACAAATCTCTTGAGGTGTACCTTTTTCCACAATAATCTACTAGATGGAAAAGGGTTAAACTAATGCCAAGTAGATGTTCTTCTGGACTAATTTAACGAGTGTGAAGGAACAAGGTCACTCGATGATCTTTTCATATTTAGGGAGTCTAAAAAGGGCTTAAATATGGACTCCGGGGGGTTCCTTTTTCATAAATAATCTCCAAGGCCTGAAAAAGAGATAAACCAAAACCAAGGAGAATGTTCCTTTTTAAAAAATTTAGTCCCTTGGGATCGAAAAAGGGTTAAACTTATGCATGACAATATTCTTCTAGTGAACCAAAGTTCCTAGAGCATATCTTTATTCGTAAACTTATCCATCCAGACCAAAAAAGGGGTAAAATACAGCCGGACAGATGTGCCTTTAAATTTGAATTTGGCAAGCATGAAGGGAAACAAGATAGTTTGGAAATATTTTCAATTTTAAAGAGTTTGAAAAGGGCTTAAAGAAGACTCCAAGGGGCTACTTTTCTCAAGTAATCCATACGATATCGAAAAGAATAAATATAGTCTCGTTGGATGTTGCTTTCAAAATTTAAAGAGACCTTGAAAGACAACAAAACATGCTCATTAGGTAGTCCTGAGTGTAAGGCCAAGAATGATGATTAACAAGAAGAAAAAGGCTTCAATATGTAACCATGAATAGACTAACAAGGACTCCCAAGCCTATAGTAAAAAATCACAGCATGGATTTCAAAATGAAGCAAAGGATCTAGCTAGGAAATCCATGTAGAGGTAGGCTCTACCACCTAACTATGACACTTCTAAAGCAACAAAGAAGGTTCCATGTTGCACTTCAGTGGGATCGATCCTATGGAAAAGAGGAAAAGACAATGATATGCATAAAGTTGGGAGTGAAAACCTAAATTATATGCAAAAGTTGGAAAAAATGACTTTTACCATGGGATTATCATAATGTAACCCATCTCAAAATATCACCAAACCGTAAGGACTAGTTAATCAGGATGATCGAAAGATAACTCAAAAGAGAATTCAAGAAGCCACCAAGCTAGGAAAAGAGAAAAAGGGGGCCAAATTAGGGGAAAAGGGACAAAAAAAGTCTATAAATAGAGGTGGACAACTCATTTTTACCATCGCAACTTGGAAATTAACAAAAAGTAAAAACAACCCTTGTCAAAAAAGTGAATTCTGGGAGCTACCATGGACAAAAAACCCTCCTACTTGGACCAAGTAAGTATAAATCCCCCCTCTAACTTTTTAATTCATTCCTTTGTATTTAATTTTTAGTTTGGGAGGCATGCACCCTTGAAAAAGGGTCACGACTACGTGTACATGGGTTTTCCAAAGGCAAACCACATATGTACTCAAGAAGAGTAATAAACATCCCGAGTACATACACGGTTATGTAAAATACAGCCCATGTACACCTCCTTTTGATTTCAAAAATGAAAATATAAGAGCTAAACCTTCTCCAAATTTGTGTGTGACGGGATGTATGTGCCCTTGAGGGAGAGGAAACATGAGGATATGGATGTCTTGGTCGAGGAGGACCCTAGGGTAGTTTCTATGCTAAAATAGTGTGGCCTATGGAAATTATTTTAGTGTCTATTCATGAGGGAACAACATAGGTTGCTCAATGCCTTGGTAGAGTACTAGCATCCAGACGCAGAGGCATTCATGCTGGAGGGTAAATCATTGACCCCAACCATGGAGGACATTAATATCTTGAATGAAATATCTAGGAGAGGGGAATAGATTAACTTGAGGAATTTTCCCCCAAGGCCATACAACATTGAAAAATACATCGCAATGCATTGTGAGGTTGGTACTGAGAAGTAGGTTCTCAGGTGCCAATTCACAAGATTACCAGCCTCTCCTTGCGAGTTATTTTACTCATGATCAATAATATTATTGGATATGAAACACTCCATCAGGGCTCCCACTCACAAATGCATTGTGAAGTTCAATGTTTAGAGGTGACCATTTTTTACTGGAGTACTACCATTCTAGTATGCATGAAGAGAGAGCTCACAGAGTGTAATAGTCATACCAACAAGAACTTTGGGTTTGGTACCATCTTTTGTTCCTTCTTCTTCGAGAGGGTGCCTATTCTCAGCATGAGAGAGATAGTACGGGGGCATATTGCTTACTTCCCAGAAATTTGCAGGTGGGTGATATTACTTCCTAGACAGGGTGGAGGAAGGAACCAAGAGGCCTTCGATGAAACATTCTTTGACTAGTGGGAATGTCATATCCCAGTCATAGAGGACTATCCTTATGTAGGGATTAGTTTCCTCATATATCTAGACATTTCCATGCTCCCTGGCGAGGAACATGTCGAGATAGGTAACATATATTTTTTGAAGTTATTAAATTTTTAATTTTCATATATATCCTTTTTATGTGTGCATTAGAGTATTGACTTATGGATTTTTTATGTATAGACGTGTGACTTGTTCGACCGAAAGACTTCTTCAGGACTACATGTTATCCTGAACCAGAGGCAGGACCAATGCCAGTAGGAGGAATGACTGTTGTGGGAGGAACCCCAGCCGGAGAGGATTATAGAGTCCTACGATGAGTGGAGAGGAACTGCACTACTCTCACTCGTGTAGTGCACAAGGGGTCTGTGCTAGATCCTCCATGATGGAGTAGTTTTGAGTCACGTTTGGGTTATGGGAAGCCCTCCTATATTCACCTTGAGGGATGTGAGTCATTGTATCACCCACTATATTCTCAATTTGAAGAGGATTTAATGGGTTGGAGGCCCCCTTTCCCTTCTCAATGGATTCAGGCGTTTCATAGTCACGAATCCTGGTTGATAAATGAGCATCGACGTTCATCATGTAAATGTTTATGGTTGGGTTGTTAGGAGTAGGCACGAGGGGTCCTCGACTACCCCCAATCGCGGTCATGGATGTAGAAGCTTGAGACATATTTTTCCCTCATGGAAAAGGGTTAGTCAACAAAACAATTTTTTTCTATGCTAGTAGCTTATGGGATTCTGCAAGCTAAGGGAACAGGTGAGTTAAGTGATAATCCATGCAAATATTACATGGATACTTCACCTTCCTATTATTAGTTTTTCCCTTGCCAACATTGTTAGTAGCCTTTTTATCCCCTTTACCCTTCTTGTTTCTCTATTTATTCTTTCCCTCGGTTTGTTGGTTGGCCTTGGGAATTGTCGATTGCACACTGTATACATATGATGTTCGGGTTGTTGGGGCAACCGAACTAGAAGTCTGGCTGGCCAGATTTTTTTGAATTGATAATTTCTATAATTGATTCGACAAGATATTTGTGGACTTTATTTGTGTTGAGCTTACTATGACATCGTCGTGGGGCCCAAAATTTTGTTTGTCCTTATCGAGAGTTGATTGTGGCACATCGAGTAAGATCTCGTAAATATTTCCAGAATGAGAGTAAATCAGTTCTAGTTTTTGGGCTCTCATAATATCCTTTTCCTCAGAAAACACCCTGGACGTTGCTACGTCTTTGGCTACAAAAGGAACCAAAGACTTCAAGAACCACTCAAGAAAGAACACATGAGGGACCTTGACCTTAATCAAAATATTTCTACGTTGCCACTCTCGGATATGATCCGAGATATGGTTAGACTTAGTCTGCTCGAAGTTGGTCACCAAATCAGTGTTGACATCATATCTCACTAGCAACTAGAAATGGGTCAAGAAAACCATTTCAAGGTCATTAAAGTAAGAATACTTTGAGTTGTCTAACTTGATATACCACTTCATTGCACCCCATATAAGAGTGCATTGAAAAAGGCACAACTAAACAGAATCATCTTTCAATGCGTTTGATGAGCACCACAAGTGAAATGTAGTCACATGATCACCTGGATATTCACCATGCTTGCAATCAAACTTCAGAATATCCGAAGGAAACTTATTCAGCATGGGGGGCAATGCGGATCATGATAGATCGGGTCATTTAACAATATTGACAAGTCTGGAAAATGCATAGTTTCCATAAAGGGTAGTTTTGGTTGCAGAGTATTTACATGAAAAGAAGGACCTAGATTTTGAATGGCACTTGGTTGCCAGGAAAAGCTGGGTTGCTGGCCATGGTTTTGGTAAACACCGTGGCCATGACCAACAAAAGGAAATTTCTTCTATTTTTGCATCATTGGTTGACTCTTGAATTAGACAACATAACTTGCATAAGGATTTTTCCCTATGTTGTGTTCCAAGGACTTTGGTTGGGGATATCCCCAACTGATCTTCCTGGCATAGGTATTGAACCTTGCCAGGGGTTCCATTGAGTATGGAAGCGATTTCCCCTGACCGACATCCTATTGATGATTAAAATCGCAATGAGATTTTTTCCCCCAATTTTTTGATAAATCCTATTACTATAAGCTAACAAGATATATAATACTTGTAGGTGGGAACCCCTGGTAGATTGGGAGATCAGATCTGGTTCATATTTCATGTTTATGTTGTTGTTCAACACTTCTTACAAGGTTCTACATGATTGATGAAATATTGGCTTTATTGGCGATGGATAATGTCTATTATGTGTTGTTTCTAATTTCTCTAAGCTCTAAATTCCATATTGTGTGAATGGATTATATCCATTGTTATCACCTTTCTATTAGCGCCATGATCTGTTACATATTTCACCTGCATAAGACACATGTTAGTCACATGAAATAAGAGAAAGTGAAAAGAGACCTATGGAAAAATCTAAAGAAGAAATTAAACTATGTTTCTATGCTACACTACACTATGTGCATTGAATTAAATGTATTATTGTTATTCCTAGCTAACGAGGTTAGTGGCTATACAATTTATTAAGTTATATGTGTTATGGTGTGATTGGCAATGGTTAATGTGACATAGGGTGGCGCATTTGGCAAGTAAGGGGATGTTGGTTTCGATGCATGGATTAATTGGATGGATTAATGGAGGGTCGGATGGCGTGTACTAAGTAATTAAATGGATAGAGGATGGAAGCGACGTACATTTACTGCACGCACTCCATACCTCTCCCAAGGGTCGTCACCCTAGCTTGTCTATTGTTCAATTGTGTTTCGCTGTGGTTGACCTCCAATTTTCAGGCAAGGGAAGAACCGCTCGACCAAGATCGCGTTTTTAAGTCTTTTGGTTACAGGTATGTCTTTTTTTCCATCCATGAACCCACTCTAGTTATGAAATAGGTATTGGCTTGGTGATGTATGGGTTTGTTCTTTTCTTAAGATTGGAAATTGTGTAAAATTATGATATTTCTCTGGAATGGATGATTTGTGTGGTTTTCATTTCAATGATGGTTGAAGTCATAGTTTCATTAATCATTTTGAGTGCTAGAAGCCATGAAGGCTCTTTGTTTTCCTTATTGGTTTTGTTTGAAGGGTTTCATTCGGTCCAGATTGGCTGGCTGTCTCCACATATTTCTTGTCACCATACCTAGTCATTTTGTTGTTATGGGGTTGCTGGATTTGAACCACCTTGTGTCACTACGTATCATTTCACCTGGTTATGGGTTCATTCATGCTATTGATGTTTGCACAGTGGGTTATGATGGCTATTATGCTAAGGGGCTTGCTTAAGGTTGATTTATATTTCTTGGCTCTATTTTATCTCAGCATTCTCCAGGTTGATTAGGAAAACCACGAGGGTTATACCCTGTGTGTTCTTGATGTTATTAAGGACCAAAATGAAGCCTATGCTCCTATGTTCATAGTCTCTCCTATCTCGTGAACTGTCACCCTGTATGCAAAGTTATTGGTGGTATGGCCTATGGGTCCACCATATGGTCTTGGAGGTTCTCACCTATTGTTGGGGGTCAAATCCAGTCTCCCTATGTTGGTCCATAGAGTGAACCCTTGATTACTCAAGGCCCAGTTTTAATAAATGGAGTCGTTATATTATGTTGGGTATATTGTTGATTGTTATGAGTGGGTGGGGTATCGTTGATAGTGGTTGATTGTTGACTTGTCTCTATTGATTATGTTGAAATTGGTTTTGGTTATTGTTATTTAGTCATTGCGTTGGTTATTATAATGATCGAATTGAAAACTCAACATGGTTAATTGGTTGATTTGAGAAATGGGATTGAATACACTGTCTCTATTTCTTATATTGTAAATATTGAATTCTTAACCCAACATTAGTTATAATTGATTAAGTCACAATGATGCTTCGTGCGTGATGCGTTGGTATATGTGGGCTTCCTACAACATGTTTAAGTTGAATTGATGGTTGATGTTACTATGTATTTTAATTTCAAATCGAGAGTATTGCAATTTAAAAATTGTGATAGTCGTAACTTGGATATCCACTGCATATGTTTATGGATATCGTTTGGTCACACCATCGGAGATGGGCACGAGTTTTATAACAATATGATTTCATTGCAATTTGATTATTAAATTGTTTAGAGGAATGAAATTACGCACAATTTTTGTGTCTGTGTTTGATTAAGGAAATAATTCATGGAGAGTGGTTGATGTTTTGATGCTGAACAAAGTAGAAATAAGTGACTGTGTGTTCATTTGGGAATTGCTTTAAAACATTAAGTGGACAAATTAGAAGAAACACAACTCTTCTATAGGTTGTTGTGGAAGGAATATTGTCTTGTTTTGATGACACTGTGTTAAAGATTTAATTGAGAACAGTGAGAAATTTAATACACATAATTGATTGAATTATACACAGTAGTTGTTTAATTGATCACATTGATTATTTGGTTGGTGTTGGATCTTTTGCATTTAATATAGAATGGTTTTATGGATCACCTAATTAATTTTATGAATAGTATACTCTCTCTTTCCCTACCATTATTTAACTTTTCCCTAATTACAATCCCCTCGCCTTTCAATATCCATCTTTCACTCCCTGTTTCTAAAATTTAATTATAGTTAAGAGAATTTTGTAGTGTAACATTTTGAAAACACATAACTTCTTGGATGGATTACAGTGACATATTCCTTAGTTTACATTAAAGTTGATAGTGTTTTTTCTATGAGTAGTAAACATGATTCCTTTCCCCCTCATTTTAACATTTTTCTCTTAATATAAACCCCTTTCATATCCCATAACCTTTGTTCACCCCCTACTCATTGATAATGGTTAAACAATTTGTATGGATTGGATTGCATGAGTCTGATATGTTGTTGAGCCAAAATTTATTTTGTATTTTAAAAGATCTGTCATGTATGGTTGTTAAAGGAACTATTTTTTGATCAATCATTCATGCAAGAATGAGCTTTTTCAGTTGAGGTAGCGATGGAAAAGGTAATTGGAGAAGGGGCCCTAAAAGGCCTAGATTCTCCATTCACTTTGATGATGACTCACAAGAGTTAGGCCATCTATTTCAGGTTGGGTTTTTCAATTGGATTGGGCAAGAAGTGTCCCAACCTAGGCTTGGGAGGCCTCACTTCCAAACTCCAAAATCCCCTAGTATTCCCATGCCCCCTCATGTCTCTTTGCAACTCGAGGTTCTCGAAAATGAAGGATGGCAAGAGATTTTCCACCCGACAGTATCCCAACATCATGGATGGCCCAATTTGTCCTTACCTTCTCCCCTGCATATCAATCATATTGTCCAATATGACCTTGTCCACTCAACAGTTCAGTCCTCACATGCTCGAAAAAGGTTTAAAATTTAGGCCCACCATGCCCCTAACAAAGGAAAATCCACTCTTGCCCCTTCCTCCCCCTCCAATGGATCTGATAAATCTATGTCCTCTCAGATGCATTTGAGGGACAATTGTTCTAATGTGATAAGCAAGATTAGGCCTAAAGGCTCAACACAACCAAAGGCAAATTCAGAGAGATCAAAAGGTTACAACAAAAACAAAGGAAATATTGCATATCAGAGTGGAAAATATGGATTTCAAGTTTTATTTTTATTCATTGTTGATGACAGTTGGCTTCTGAAATTTTGGACAACATGCTATTTTTTTGGATATATGAGTAACATATTTTGAAAATAATTTCAAAAAAATCATTGGATAAATTGTCAAATATGAATACAATGATGGGAGTAACAAGGAGGGATGTGTTTGTTTAATTAACCAGTATTTTATGATTGTTGAGAGCTAAAGTGGAGTGACAAGGGGTCCCACCCTACTAGTTATTATTTATATAAAACCCTTATTATGATTTATTACTTTTCCCCCTAACTAAAAACTTGTTCGAGTTTTTAGTTAACTTAACTAATGAAGTATTTCAAGTACTTCAACCAATTTTAATTTGCTTTATGTTAAAAGGAAAGGGAAGAACAAGACGAGGATACAAGGAGAAGCATACTAAGGTTTTCTCTTTAAGTTTGTGTTGAGATAGTTTAGTTTTCATTCATTCCTTAATTTATCACAAGGTTAATTATTTTTTATGATAGAAGGGTCTTATTGTAGACAACAAGATTCAGGGATGAATTACATTATTCAGACACTTGTTTTTCAGAGGTGTTGATCTATATTTGATAGTATGTGTAGACTTGTCTGTTTGTGAATTAGTTTTCATGATTGACAAAGGATATTATGCAGAGTCAAGTGGGAAACAATCTGTGGCAAGATGATCCATCTTTTAGAGTTTGGTTTTTATTTTTATTTTCTGTCAGAGGTCCTTTTGTATGTTTCATGAGGGACGTCTAAGTTTGAATTTGGTCAAAAACTTCTTCACGAAATTTTGTAAAGAGAATGACTCTTTGATGAATTGAAATGAAATAAAGGATTTCTTTATGTAGAATCTGTCTTGATTATCTACTTGGTGTCTTTACTTATGTCTCTGTATTTATTTCAACATCTGTTATGTTCAAAAAAAAAAATAATGAATTTTTCTACAAGATTTTATTTATAAAAAAAAACCATCCTAAGCACTTATAATCAATACTTGTGAGTTAGGATATTAATTTTGATGGCTACAAACATATGGTGATATTCCCATCTATTTTTTTTTAGCCAAGAAGAATCTGAAAATGCTTCAGTAAGGTCATTTCATATCTTTTCCTCAACATTTATCTGTAGACCATACTGAGGAGATCTTCAATATCTCTCTGGTTAATTTTTATGCTTGAATAACATCGAATACATCTATTTTTCTGATATTAATTTTTTGACTATTTTATTTCTTAATGACTCTGTCTATTGCAAGGCAACCCAATATTGAGCCCGGTCTTCAAGATCAGACGAGCATTTCTTTGAACCTGTTTAACACTATTTTAGACATAGCCAATACTCATGCTGAGCTTAATAATTCATGGGTAGAAATTGAATGAGATATTATGTTGGCATATTTATAGACAGGTGTGCTTGTCATTGATGGAAAGATCAGATTATGTAGCGATGGAAAAACAGGGACAACATAAGCTCCGAAGGATAAGTGCAGAGGTGCATGTAGAGTGCAAGAGTGTGCTTGATCATTTAATGGTTTACAGGTAGGAAAGGAAGATCAGGGATAAATTGATCTGAATCCATTTCAGAGTTTCAGATACCGGGAGGTGGAGGTGTCAAGGTCACTCATGACAAGTCCCAGAATCACGAAATGTGAAATGTCGAAATCCTGAAAGAAGGAGACAGTTCTGGATACCAAGAGTTGAAGTGTCGAAACACTTCACCACAAGAGTCCCGAAATCGCGAAATGCGAAACGCCAAAATCTCAAAAACAAGAGACAGTTTCGGATACTGGGAGTTGAAGTGTCGAAACAATTCACCACAAGAGTCCCGGAATCACAAAATGAGAAACGACGAAATCCCGAAAGCAGGAGATAGTTTCAGATACCAGGATTTCGAATACTAGGAGTTGGGGATGTCAAGAACTCTTACTACAGGAGTCCTGAAGTCGCGAAATGTGAAATCGTGATATGATAAACCACGATATAATCTCAACCATTGGATCGAGGAAAAAACTAGATCGTCGATCCAAGAAGGATACGTGGTGAAAGATTATCCTTTCGCTAACCTGAAAGTCAAAGGAACGAGGTTCCCTAACCTCTCGAACTCGCGATATGTGAAATCACAAAATAACCTTAATCGTCAGATTGAAGTTTTATTTGGACCATTGATCCGACTCCATTTTAGAGTTTTGGATACTGGAAGATGGAGGATTCAAGTGTTGAGACTCCTCATCATAGGAGTCTCGAAGTGAGAAAAGTTGAAAAGTTGATCTGACTCCATTTCAGAGTTTCGCAGACCGAGACTTGGAAGTGTCAAAAAAATTCACATCAAGAATGCCAAAATTGCGATATGCGAAATCGCAAAGTGATCTAGGCCGACAGATCTAGGAGGCGAATGTGGCAGACCACGTCAGAAAGGACAGGTGGAAGACTATGACACGTGGCATGATTAGACAACGACAAGTGTTAAGTTGATTTGGAATTTCAGGCCACTTGAAATCACAATTCTGAGTGACACATGACAACTACTTGGGTCATGACACGTCATCGACATCACTCCAGGAGTTTTTTCTTTAGGATTTTTAACTCCATCACTCCCCCAAAGTCCGGAAGGCTAAAGTCCCGTGGTAGAGGATAGTCATCCAATCACCATGGATCGAGGAAAATTGATCTGGAGATCAAAGCACTTGTGTGATTGGAGAGTGGTCATATTCCGATGGTCACATCATCTAAGAATTTTAGAAGAGAGCTCGAAGTAGCAAGCTCCATTTCAGAGTTTCGGGGATTGGGACATGGAGCAATCTTCACATCAAGGATGCCAAAATGCCGAATTGCGAAATCGCGAAAGCTCTTTATGGATAAGCTCTCGGTCACTGATGGTGGTCACATCATCGAAGAAATGTAGAGAAAAGCTTGAAACAACAAGCTCCATTTCATAGTTTCGGGGACCGCAAATTGGAGAGTCAAGATGCCTCGCAATAAGAATCATCGAAATGAGAAAACACCTTTTGGTGTAGGCTATGGTCACAACCATTGGTCACATCAGCGGAAGATGGAGGAAGGAGCTAGTGAAACCAAGGTCCATTTCGTAGTTTTGGGGATTGGTACATGAAGCGTAAAGAAAACTTAACCACAGTAATCGAGAAATGCCGAAATGTGAAACGAAGAAATAAATGCAAGACCCTATGGATTCCATCCAACGGTGCAAGTGATTTTGAATATGATTGGAGGTCTACTGTTGCACTTTACAGTGTAACTACTAGAAACGAGTGATGGTCTCTGCCAGAGGATGAGCTCGACTATGATGAAGAAGACGAAGAGTCTCAACTACTAGAGAGGCCAAGGAATCTCATCATAACACCTAGTGATGATGGATGCGTGGGTTGAACCACCAGAGAAGCTGAAGGATTGCAATGATGATCAGGTAGAGCACTCAACATGAGGAGAAGATGCAGAATAGAGAGAGGTTGTGGGATTGTGTGGTGCAGAACATTGGCATGGTGAGAGCATGCAGAAGCATGGTGCATGTTTCATGCATAAGGAGAACAAAGACTATAAGTATGCTGAACAAAGAAGAGATGAGGGTGGTTGTTGTTGAGTGTGATTGACGTGTGAAGAAGGAGGCAGAGCGCAGCAGCATAAATGCACATAAGAGGTATGGTGCATTGAATGGACATGGCACACAGAGCATAAATGGCATAAGAACATAAAGCGTAAGAGGAGTGTGCAAAAGACACTGATGTAGACAAAGCAACGCAGTATAGTAGATCAGAGATGAGACTGGTAAGTTTTTGAAGAAATTTATATCACTGTAATAAGTGTTATTAGCAAAGATTTATATTTCAGGGTGGTAGGGAGGTTCTAGGGAGGACGGTTGTCCTCAGAGGTTCAAGTGGGTGCTTGAACGTAGGGAGTTGTAGCTTCCATCTAGTTGCATACAGAGAAACCAGGGTGGCAGGGTGGTGTAAGGGAGAACTGTTGTTCTGTGTTATGCAGTTTGGTGCCTGTATGACTGGAATTTGGTGCTTCCATCCAGTTGGTGCTGGAACACTTGGGGAGTTGGTGCTTCCTTCTAGTTGGTGCTAGAGAAACTGGGGAGTTGGTGCTTCCTTCTAGTTGGTGCTAGAGAAACCAGGGAGTTGGTGCTTCCTTCTAGTTGGTGCTAGAGAAACCAGAGAGTTGGTTCTCTCAGCAAGTAGCAGGCTGCAAAATAGAGTTGGTGCTCATATGTATGATAATCTAAAGAATGTAAAGATTAATTATTATATAAATAAGAAGAGGTTTTTACCCTTTATGGGTTTCCTTAGGAAATATTTGTCTCGGGGTATCTCATATGTGTCATTGATGTTGAATGTTCTATTGCTTATTTCCTTGCATTATTTTGATTGTCATTGAGTGCTTTGAAAAGAGTTTAAAATAAGCATAATTGTTTAAGCACGGTAACAACTGATTCACCCCCCCCCCCTCAGTTGTCCAACATATTAGTGTCCAAGAACATTGGAAAGCTAGATGTAGATAGCCTAGACATCAACAGTAACCTTCTTGTTCCTTCAGTTCTAGCATTTCTTTCATATCCTTAGACTCTCGTGTTTCTAGAAAAAGAAGAGACTTATTACCTGAAATTAATCCTATTGCTGAAATAGGAAAAAGAAATGTTGTGTTTTCAACCCAACATAGTTCTATAAGGAGAACTTTCTCTGATTTTTCAAGTTCATATTTTAATCCCTCAAATATCATCCACAAGATGGAATCTAGTGGTGGTTCTGGTGGCACTGGAAGTGCTTCATCCTCTTAGTCTTCATCTTATTTAATGATTGGTAGCTTGTATAGCCCCCATATACCTATCCAATCTACCAAAAATCCCACCAAATTCATTAAAAAGTATCTACTTTTTTAGTTTGAAGAAGATTCCACAACCACATCATGGCATGTGTCCTCTCCTCTTAACCTAGCACTTGCTACTTGTCAACTTCCTAAATTCAAAGAGCATCTCCCTAGGTTTTCAGGAAATAACATTGTCACTACAAACGAACACCTGGTGGCATTTTATAATGCTTGTCACAACATAGGGGCCAATGACAATGATACTTGGAAGCACTTATTTGTCAATTCCTTGGAAGGAAAGGCTATGACCAATTTCTTTGACCTTCCTCCTAAGATTATGTCTACTTGGGAGGATTTAATCTATTGGTTTAGATCCACTTACATGCAATCCAAAATCCCAACCGAGAAGTTATGAGAATACAATAACATCACCTATAAGGATGCTAAAACCATCAAGTCCTTCAACTTGCATTTCACTAAGTTATACAATAAAATCCCCGAACTTATTCAACCTCAGAACCAAGATGATTTCATGCATTACTATAATGTGTTACCTTCCCCCTACCATCATAGGATTGAGGAAAAATCCATTGATAATCTTATTTCCACTCTGCATACTTGTTTAGAGTATGAAGAACAACTTGAAAGAACAAGTCTTCCATAGGGAGAATCAGTTAAATAGACATACATGTCCTCCCTCTTGAAACTATTATAAGATATGAATAATCGTATGATAGCATATGAGTGAAAAGGAATTGTCTCCCCTCCCACCCCTGGAGCTTCATTCTCTTCTGCACCACCCTTTAGGAATCCAATTGAAAATAATTTTCATCCTAAAGCTATCTTGCCCCAAAGTTGGTGTAAATTTTGTGAGGAACACCACGAGGAAGCCACATGTGAGGTAAGGAAGAGCACCGGAGATAAGATATTTGGTAAAAGACCAAAAACTAGCATCCTTGTCCTAGATTTTGTGGAGCCAGGGGATTTCATGATCATCAATACTAGGAAAACATCCTACGCTCCCAAAGGAATATATGATCCTCCCCACAATTCTTCTATCCCAAGATCATCTTCCCCAGCTGCTATGGTTCAAGTTCCTGACAATCAAGAAACAAATCCCCCTCTTCCCTCTTCCAAATACAATATTCTGAATCAATTAGCCAACATCAAAGCAAATGCAACCCTTCTGGACCTAGTTTTCGTCCCTGAACAAAAGATGCATCTGAAACAATTCATGGAAGGAAAAGATTCCATTGTATCCAACCTCTTTGAAGAGGTAAACAAAGAGAAATCGTCTGTAAATAAAATAGGTGTACATAAATTTAGATACCCTGTAAAAAATCCTGCCTTTTGTTGATTAAGGTTGGTTGTCATTGATGTCAACCCTTAAAGAAAGCCCCACAACATAAAGGTTTGGGTAATGGACCCAAAATTGTTTGATGTAAAGATGAATCATTATTTTATTTTCATGGTTGATAAGAAGTAAATATGGATGAACTCCAAAGTGGTCCCCTTATGGTGAAAGCCCTTGCGGGAAGACTCTTTGCGGATTAAGAGAACCCATGCTTAATTGTGGAATAATGAGATGAAGGACAATGAATTTGTCAGGTAAACTATCCTAGATGGATATTTCTTGTCATTCCATTTCTGGTGGTATGTGTAATGTCACATAATTCCTCACGGTTTGAGATTTATGGCCTTACAAAGTTGGAGGACCCTCATATGTCATCTAGAAGCCCCAAAAGGTCAAAGTAGTCAAA
>SNQJ01S0054399.1:11909-34805 GCA_010110895.2 Picea sitchensis | reverse complement strand
TCTGGTGGACGTAGCCCACACTGGGTGAACCACGTAAATCTGTGTCTCTCTTGTATTGTGTGTCTTCTGTGTTTTGTTTCTGCATTTGTTTTATTTTATTGCTTCACGGTCCTGTTTTTCTAACAAAATTGATGAGGGATTTTGGTTGAGGTACATGTTGAGTACATGGTTGAGACAAGTAGATGATGAGTTGGCACATACATGAGGTGTACAGTTGATGATGTTGGTACATATTGATGATTCATAGTTGATGAGTAGTTGACACATGATTGGTACATACTTTTTACATGGTTGGATGCACTTTTTTATGGTACAGGTTGATTACAGGTTATTTGTTATAGGTTGGTGCATGGTCGATGCACTTGTTTATGGTACAGGTTGATTACAGGTTATTTGGTATAGGTTGGTGCATGGTTGATGCACTTGTTTATGGTACAGGTTGATTACAAGTTGAGGTATAAGTTGATGCATGGTTCAGATTTATTGGTACAGGTTTACAACGATATATCTCACAGTGACAGGTTGACAGTGGTTCCATCATTCTACTTCTACTTCAGGGTGGTAGAACGGGGCAAGGACAGGTGGTTTTAGCCACCTTCCAGTTGTAGCGAGAGAACATAGGGGGTTGTAGCCAAAGAATTGGGGAGTTGGATCTTCCCTTAGGTTGTAGCCTGAGAAACTAGGGGGTTGGAGCCTCCTTACAGTTGTAGCAGGAAAACAAAGGAAGTTGGTGGTTCCAATGAATGTAATTCTTCAAGACATATAAGAAAAAACATTCTATGGTTTTCTCCCGATTTGGGTTTCCACGTAAAACACTGGTGTATTGTGTATGTGTATGTTTGTTCATTTGTTCATTGCTTATTTACTCTGTAGTTATTGGATGATAATTCTTCATTGATATAACACTTGAATTATATGGTTAAAAAGGATTTCATTTCTCTATTACTGATTCAACCCCCCTCTTAGTAATCCAACACCTTTTCTATTTCTGTAAAAATTATTGATAAGATCGCCCATTGTTGCCTCATTGATGGTGCTTTGGGCCCAAGCGTGATGTCAAAGATTATTATGGAAGATATAGGCTTGTCTTATACAAATGAAAATTCCATAACCATGTTCTCCTATAATAGTCTACAACAAATGACTATAGGTGAGATTAAAGATGTGACCTTAGTTTTGTGTGCACACCCTGGATTAAGGATAACCCTTAGTATTCAAGTAACTGATATGATAGTAAGAAATTACTCAATTATGTTGGGAAGAGATTGACAAGATTTGATGGGTGGATACCTCTCACTCGACGAGACACATTTATCTATTCCTCGCAATGGTAAAAACATTATAGTCCTTAGAGAGGTAAGGATTTCACCTTACATAGAGAGTGTCCCATAGCCTAATGTAAACTATATCGAAGAGGAGCTAGGAGTGTATTCCATCTTTTCTGAGGAGGATAACATTCCTTTGGAACACATTGATTTAGATTATGGTATGTGGCACATGCACTTTGATGGTTCATGCTATAATGAAAGTAATAGAGATGGAATTATATTGATTTATCCTATAGAAAAAATCCATAACTTTTCTTATAGGTTGGAGTTTGCCTGCACGAACAGTGTCACTGAATTCAAAGATTTATTATTAGGCATTGAAAATGCCTATAATCTTGGATGTGGTCACCATTCAGTTTTTAGGGACTTTGATCTTGTTGTGAACCTTGTACGTAAGATTTACTACTCTATAAACAAGATGATGAAATGATACACCCGAAATGTTTGGGCATTTATCTCGAACCTATTATATTTCAACATCACTCATGTTAAGAGGGATTTAAACTCAATGGATGATAGGTTAGCTATCTTTGCAACTTCTCCTAATCGAAAACATTTTCCTTGCAAACCTAATTGTACCTTTCAATCTCTATATCATCCACATATTCTTGACAATATAGAATCTCGACAAATTTTCCCTAACAATGAGAGAAATTGTGCTTTCATTCACAATGAACCTCTTAATCCCAAGGAAATTATATCCATAGAATATGACAAGATTCCTAAGGGCTTGAATCCTCTTGAGAGTTCATTTTCATTGAGTGATGTAGGCAATAAAGAGAAACATAAAGAAGAGTTAGAAAGGAAGGTCGATGAAACCATCTCCATGAACATTGGGACACCCAAGGCTCCAAAGAATGTTAAAATAGGTGCCCAATGTTCTGATGAAGAGGAAATGAAGTTTGCCAAGATACTTGGTGAATTTAATAATTTTTTTTCTTGGTCTTATGAGGATCTTCATGGTTTTGATCTTGGTATTATACAACATGCCATCCTCATCAAGGAAGGCATAAAACCAGTTAGGAAAAAACAAAGACCTATCAACCCTGCACCAGAAGAAATTATTCGAAAAGGAATGGAAAAAATCTTGAAGGCTGGTATCATCCTCCCAGTCAAGTATTTTGAATGGGTTTCAAATTTGGTCCCTATCTGGAAAGCCACCGAACATATAATTTTTTGTGTTGATTTTAGTGTAGTTAAGAAGGTTGTTATGAAAGATTATTATCCTCTCCCTAACATAGAAATGATTTTACAGAAAGTCGCAGGGTCACAGAGGATTCCCTTACTTAATATCCTTTTCAGTTACATTCAAATTGAGGTAAAACAAGAAGATTCTTACAAAACCACCTTTATCACTGATTGAGGTACCATGAATTATGAACATATGCTTTCTGATGCAAGTACCACTTTTAAAAGACCTATACAAATAACTCTTGATGAATTGATTAATATTCATATCTATCTTGATGATCTAATCATATATGTTAAAGGGATGTTAGTTACCTCAGAGTTTCAAGTGTTATGGTTGAGTCCTTTCAAGATCGATTTTTTCCTAAGTACTAACACGTACATTCTAAAATTTTTATAGGAGTGATTATTATCCTACAATACTAACAGTTCTCACTTGAAACATTACGTGGGACCAACTTGAAAAGTTCTAACGTTGTTGGATTTTTTTTTTGTATATTAGTATTCTAGCTCTGCTTTCAATTTTTCATTATTTTTTTATCTCTTCTTACAATAGTTTGATTTTTGCTTTTTGTTTTTAACAATTTCCTACTAGTTTTACAATTCTGTCATTTTATTTTCTGCTATTGTTTATTTGCAATTTTAATTCTGTTATGATTTTTATTGCTTTTTTGTCTTGTAGTTTATTTTGGTCAAGTTGTTGGATCAGTTCTGCCACAGTGAAACTCCTGCAAGATATTGCTCGTCAATAGCAGCCATGATTACACAACTGTTACGATGTCCCCCTGAAAGCACTTGAAATTGCTATCTGCTTTCACTGTTGTCTTTTAATAAAATTGGTTATCTCCCACTTCTACTTTCCATTTATTCATCCATTTGATAATTTAAAGAGAAAATTATGGTTGAACGATTATGCACATAGTGGTAAAACCCCTCATACTTAACATTTTTCATAAGTTATTCCTGAATTCCCAGTGGTTTTTCCATTAAATCTGCTCACTTCCCAATGTTGCATAATATTCTTGGTTATATCTTCTTGACCTGTTTTTCTTGGTTTGCGAAACCATGAGTTTTGAGTTCTAAATATGTTGAAAACAAATTTCCCTATAAATTCACCAATTTGTTGATGATTAAAATCACAATGAGGATTTTTCCCACAAAGTATTGATAAATCCTATTATTATAAGCCAACGAGATATATAATACTAGTAGGTGGGACCCCCTTGTAGATTGGGAGATCAGATATGGTTCTTATTTCATGCTTATGATGTTGTTCAACACTTCTTGCATGGGTCTACATGATTGATGAAATCTTGGTTTTATTGGTGATGGATAATGCCTATTATGTGTTGTTTCGAATTGCTATAAACTCTAAATTCCATGTCGTGTGACTAGATTATATCCATTGTTATCACATTGCTATTAGCACCATGATCTGTTACATATTGCACCTGCACAAGGCACATGTTAGTAACATGAAATAAGAGAAAGTGAAAAGAGACCTATGATAAAATCTAAAGAAGAAATTAAACTATGCTGCTATGCTACACTACACTACATGCATTGAATTAAATGTATTGTTGTTAGTCCTAGATAACGGGGTTAGTGGCTATATGATTTATTAAGTTATATGTGTTATGGTGTGGTTGGAAATGGTTAATGTGACATAGGGTGGTTCATTTGGCAAGTAAGGGGATGTTGGTTTAGATGCATCGATTAATTGGATGGTTTAGTGGAGGGTTGACTGGTGTGTAGTAAGTAATTAAATGGATAGAGGATGGAAGCAACGTGCATTTACTTCACATCACTCCATACCTATCCCAATGGATGTCACCCTATCTTGGCTATTGTTCAATTGTGTTTCGTTGTGGTTAAGCTCTGATTTTTAGGCAAGGGAAGAATCGCTCGACCGAGCTCGTGTTTTTTAGGATTTTGGTTACAGGTATGTCTTTTTCTCCATCCATGAACCCTCTCTGGTTATGAAATAGGTATTGGCTTGATGATGTATGGGTCTGTGATTTTCTGAAGACTGGAAACTGTGTAAACTTGTGATATTTCTTTGGAATTGATGGTTTGTGTGGGTTTCATTGCAATGATGGTTGAAGTGAGAGTTTCATTAATCATTCTGAGTGCTAGAAGCCATGAAGGCTCTCTATCAACCTTATTGGTTTTGGTTGAAGGGCTTAATTAGGTCCATATTTCCTGGCTATATCCACATATTTATTTTCACCATGCCTAGTCATTTTGTTGTTATGTTGTTGTTGGTTTTGAACCACCTTCTGTCACTGTGTATCGTTTCACTTGGTTATGGGTTCATTCATGCTATTGATGTTTGCGTAATGGGTTATGATGGTTATTATGCCAAGAGGCTTGCTTAAGGTTGATTTCTATTTCTTTTCTTTGTTTTATCTCAACATTCTTTGGTTTGATTGGGAAAATCATGAGGGTTATACCTTGCATGTTCTCAGTGTTATTACAGACCAAAATGAAGCCTCTTCTCCTCTGTTCATATTCTCTCCTATCTCATGAACTGTCACCCTGTCTGTGAATTTATTGGTGGTATGTCCTGTGTGTCCACTGTATGGTCTCGAACGTTCTCACCTATTGTTGGGGGTAGACTCCAGTCTCCTTGTGTTGGTCCACAGAGAAAACCCTTGATTACTCAAGGCTCAGTTTTAATAAATGGATCTGTTATATCCCTTTGGGTATATTGTTGATTGTTATGAGTGTGTGGGATAGCGTCGATAGTGGTCGATTGTTGGCTCATATATGTTTATTATGTTGAAAATAGTTTGGTTATTGGTATTTATTCACTGCACTGGTTATTATAATGGTCGAATCAATAGCTCAGCATGGTTAATTGGCTGATTTGAGAAATGGGATTGAATACACAGTCGATGTATCTTACATTGTAATTATTGAATTGTTAACCAAGCATTAGTTATAATTGATTAAGTCACAATGATGCTTCATGTGTGATGCGTTAGTATGTGTGGGCTTCCTACAACATGTTTAAGTTGAATTGATGGTTGTTGTTACTATGTGTTTTAATTGCAAATCAAGAGTACTACAATTTAAAATTCATGATAGTCGTAACTTGGTTGTCCACTGCATATGTTTATGGATATTTTTTGGTCACACCATCAGATATGGGCACAGGTTTTATAACAGTATGATTTCATTGCAATTTGATTATTAAATTATTTAGAGGAATGAAATAGAGCATGATCTTTGTTTCTGTGTTTGATTAAAGAAATAATTCATGGACAATGGTTGATTTTTTGATGCTGAACATAGTGGAAATAAGTGATTGTATGTTCATTTGGGAATTGTTTTAAAACATTAAGCAGACAAAAACAAAGAAACATAACTCTTCTACATGTTGTTGTGGAAGGCATATTGTCTTGTTTTGATGACACCGTGTTAAAAATTTAATTGTGAACAATGAGAAAGTTAATACACATAATTGATTGAATTATACACAATAGTTGTTTAATTGATCACAGTGATTATTTGGTTGGTGTTGGATGTTTTGTGTTTGATATAGAATGGTTTTATGGATTACCTAGTTAATTTTATGAACAATATCCGCTCTCTTTCCCTACCATTATTTCACTTTTCTCTAATTATGTTCCCCTCACCTTCCCACATCCATATTTCACTCCCTGTTCCTAAAATTTAATAACAGTTAAGAGAATTATGTAGCATCACAGTTTTAAATCACAGTTTCTTGGATGGATTACAATGATATGTTCCTTGGTTTACATTACAGTTGATTGTGTGTTTTCTGTGAGTAGTAACCATGATTCTTTTCCCCCACATTTTAAATTTTTTCGCTCAATACAAACCCCTCGCATATCCCATAACATTTTTTCACCCCCTACTCATTGATAACGGTTAAACAATTTGTATGGATTGGATTGCATGAGTCCGATATGTTGTTGAGTCAAAAATTATTTCATATTTTAAAAGAGTTGTCTTGTATAGTTGTTAAAATAACTATTTGCTAATCAATCATGCATGTAGGAATGATCTTTTTCAGCTGAGGAAGCCATGGTAGAGGTAACCAGGGAAGACGTAATTGGAATAGGGGCCCTCGAAGGCCTATATTCTCCATTCACTTTGATGCTAACTCGCAAGATTTAGGCTAGCTATTTCAGGTTGGTTTTTTCAATTGGATTAGGCAAGGAGTGGCCCAAACTAGGCATGTGAGGCCTCACTTCCAAGATCCACAAGCCCCTGGTCTTCTTGTGCCCCCTCATGTCTCTTTTCAACCCGAGGTTCTTGAAAACGATGGATGCCAAGAGATTGTCGAGCCAAAAGTCTCCCAACATCGTGGTTGGCCCAATTTGTCCTTACCTTCTCCCCCACCTATCAATTAGATTGTCCAAGTTGCCCCTGTCCACTCACCAGTTCATTCCTCACATGCTAGCAAAAGGTTTAAAACTAAGGCCCACCATGCCCCTGACAAAGTAAAAGCCATTGTTGCCCCTTCCTTCTCCTCCAATGGATCTGATAAATCTGTGTCCTCCCAGATGCATTTGAGGGACGATTGTTCTCATGTGATCAACAAGATTAGTCCTAAAGGCTCAACACATCCAAAGGAAAATTCAGAGAGATCAAAAGGTGACAACAACAACAAAGGAAAGATTGCATCTCAGAGTGGAAAATATGGATTTTAAGTTTTATTTTTATTTGTTGTTGATGACAGCTGGATTCAGAAATTTTGGACAACATGCTATTTTTTTTGGATATATGAGTAACACATTTTGAAAATAATTTCAAAAAAATCATTGGATAAATTGTCAAATATGAATATGATGATGGGAGTCACAAGGAGGGATGTGCTTGTTTAATTAACTAGTATGTTATGATTGTTAAGAGCTAAAGGGGAGTCACAAGGGGTCCCACCTACTAGTTATTATTTATTTAAAACCCTTATTATGATTTATTACCTTTCCCCCTAACTAAAAATTTGGTTGAGTTTTTAGTTAACTTAACTAATGAAGTAGTTCAACTACTTCAACCAATTCTAATTTTCTTAAAGGCAAAAGGAAAGGGAGGAACAAGAGGAGTATTGATGATTAAAATCACGACAAGGATTTCACCTGCAAAGTATTGCTAAAGCCTATTAATTATAAGATAATGATATATATATAATACTAGTAGGTGGGACCCCTTGTAGATTGGAGGATCAAATCTGGTTCTTATTTGATGTTTTTACTGATGTTCGACACTGCTTACATGTTTGAGAATGATTGATGACCAGTGTCAGTCCTATTCATGACAAATGGATAATGCATGTTTGATCTCTTGCTCTAGGATCGAATCTCATGTCATAATGGCTTATGATAGCCATTTTTACCTTTGATATTTACTCGTTGATTTATTACTTGTGACACCTTCAAAAGATACATGTTAGCAACAACAAAAGAGAAATTGAAAATAAATGAAGCAATATGAACAAAATCCAAAAGAAAGGAACTATGTTACTATGTTATACGATGTTGCACTATGGATTTGAAGTTTAAATGGATTTTTGTTAGTCCTAGCTATTAGGGTTAGTGGCTATACAATTTATTGGATTATATGGAAAAACATGTGATATGTATTATGGTGTGGTTGGCAATGGTTAATATGACATAGGGTGGTGCACTTTGGATGTGGGTTTCGATGCATGGTTTAATTGAAATGAATTAATGGAATGGTTGGCTAGCACGTACTAAGTGATTGAAGGAGTAAAGGATGGAAGCGACGTGCATTTATTGCACATCACTCCATACCTCTCCCACTAGATGTCACCCTAGCTTGGCTATTGTTCAATTTTATTTCGCTATGGTTAATCTCTGATTTTCAGGCAAGGGAAGAATTGCTCGACCAAGCTCACATTTTTAAGGCTTTTGGTTATAGGTATGTCTTTTTTTCTATCCATGAACCTGCTCTAGTTATGAAATAGATATTGGATCAAGAATGTATGGGTTTGTGATGTTCTTGAGACTAGAAACTGTGTAAACTTGTGAATTTTCTCTGGAGTGGATGTCTTGTGTGGTTTTCATTGCAATGATGGTTGAAGTCAAAGTTTCATTGATTATTTTGAGTGATAGAAGTTGTGAAGGCTCTCTATCACCCTTATTGGTTTTGGTTGGAGGGTTTCATCCGGTCCATATTTGTTGGTTGTCACCATACCCAGTCATTTTTGTTGTTATGGAGTTGTTGGGTTTATTTTCAAACCACCTTGTGCCACTGCATATTGTTTCACCTGGGTATGGGCTTGTTCATGATATTGATGTTTGCGTAGTGGGTTATGATGGCTATTATGCCAAGGGGATTTCTTTAATGTTGATTGATGTTTCATGGCTCTGTTCTATCAAAACATTTTTCAAGTTGATTGGGAAAACCACAATGGTTTTACCCTACATATTCTCGGTCTTATTACAGTACAAAATGAAGCCTCTGCTCCTCTGTTCATAGTCTCTCCTATCTTGTGAATTGTCAAGCTGTCTGTGAAGTTATTGGTGATATGGCCTATGTGTCCATTGTATGGTCTCGAAGGTTTCTCACCCGCTGTTGGGGGTCAACTCCAGTCTCCTTGTGTTGGTTCATAGAGTGAACCCTTGATTATTCAAAGCTCGGTTTTAATAAATGGAGCATGTTATATCCTGTCGGTATATTGTTGATTATTATGAGTTGGTGGGTTATCATCGATAGTGGTTGATTTTTAGCACGTCTCTATTGATTATGTTGACAATGGTTTTGGTTATTGATATTTAGTCACAACATTGTTATTATAACAATCAAATCGATAGCTCAACATGGTTAATTGGTTGATTTGAGAAATGGGATTGGTTACACAGTCATTGTCTTTTATATTGTAGCAATTGGATTGTTAATCCAACACGATTTTGTGGTTAATTAAGTCACACCGATACTTCTTGCATATGCATTGGTCTGTGTAGGCTTCCTACAACATGGTTAAGTTGAGATGATGGTTGTTGTTAATGTGTGTTTTAATTGCTAATTGGGATTATTGCAATTTGAAATTGTGATAGTTGTATCTTGGTTGTATTCTATGTATGTTTTATGGATATCGTGCATCATATCAGAGATATGCATGAGTTTTATAACAATATGGTCCCATTGCAATTTAAATTGTTAAATTGAATCAAGGAATGGAATAGGGCATGATTTAAAAGAAAAAAGAACTTGTGTCTGTGTTTGATTTCAAGGATTAATTTATGACAATGGTTGATGGCTTGGATTCTAAATAGAGTTGATACAAATGACTGTGTGTTCGATAGATTTTTTTTTTAATATTAAGGAAAGGAAACATGATTCTTTATACAGGTTGTTTGGGAAGCATATTGTTTTGAGTATGATGGCATTGTGTAATAGAAAGGGTTCAAGATTTAAATGTGAACAGTGAGCAAGTTTAACACACATAAATGGTTAAATTATACACACAACAATTGTTAATTGGTTACAATAATTGGTAGTGTTGGATCGTTGCATTAAAGAAAAAATTATTTTATGGATTACTTAATTAATTTTATTAACAATATGTGCTCTTTTCCCCTACCATTATTTCACTTTTCGTTAATTACAATCCCCTTGCCTTCCCATATTCATTACTCACTCCTTGTTCCTAAAATTGAATTACAGTGAAGAGGATCTCGATATTATGACAGTTTAAGATCACAGGGATGGATTACAGTGATGTGTTCTTTGGTTTACATTTCAGTTGATTGTTGTTGTCTGTGAGAAGTAACCATGTTCTTTTTCCCCTCATTTTAACATTTTTTCACTCAATATGAACCCCTCACATATCCCAGAACCTTTGTTCACCCCCTGCTCATTGACAACGGTTAAACAATTTGTATGGATTGGATTGCATGAGTCTGATATGTTGCTGAGCCAAAATTTATTTCATATTTTTAGAAGAGTTGTCATGTATGGTTGATAAAGAAACTATTTTCTAATCAATTATGCATACATGAATGATCTCTTCAAGAAAAAGGTTGAAAGCCGAGGCCCACCATGCCCCTGACAAAGGGAAAGACACTACTTCCCCTTCCTCCCGCATGCATTTGAGGGACGATTGCTCTCATGTGATAAACGAGGTTAGGCCTAAAGTCTCCACACAACCTAAGGAAAATACAAAGAGATTAAAATGGGATAGCAACAATAAGGGAAATATTGCCTCATAGACTGGAAAATATGGATTTTAAGTTGTATTTGTTTAATTATTGTTGGGAGCAGTTGACTTCAGAAATTTTGGAGATTTTGTTATTTTTGGATATATGAGTAATATATTTTGAAAATAATTTCAGATATCATTGAGATAAATTGTCAAATATGAATGTGATGATAGGAGTCACAAGGAGGGATGTTATTTTAATTAACTAGTTGTGTTATGATTGTTAAAAGATAAAGGGGAGTCAGAAGGGGTCCCACCTGCTAGTTATTATTTATTTATTTAAAACCCTTATTATGATTTATTAATATTCCCCCTTAACTAAAACTTGGTTTAGTTATTAGTTAACATAACTAAGGAGGTAGTTCAACTACTTCGACCAATTCTAATTTTCTTATAGGAAAAAGGAAAGGGAAGAACAAGAGGAGGATAGAAGGAGAAGCATACTAAGGTTTTCTCTTTAAGTTTTTGTTGAGATAATTTAATTTTCATTCATTCCTTAATTTATCACAAGACTAATTCTTTTTTATGATAGAAAGGTCTTAATGTAGAAAACGGTAATCATGGATGAATTACATCACTCAAACACTTGTTTTTCAAAGGTGTAGATCTATCTTTGATAGTCTGTGTAGAATTGTCTATTTGTGAATTAGTTTTCATGACTGACAAAGGATATTGTGCAGAGTTGAGTGGGAAACAATCTAATTAGTTTTCAAGACTCCAGGACAAAGGATATTGTGCAGAGTTGAGTGGGGAACAATCTATGGCAAGTTGATCCAACTTTTTAGAGTCTGCTTTTTTTTTTTTTTTTTTTTGTAAGAGGTCCTTTTGTATGTTTCATTAGGGACATCTAAGTTTGACTTTGGTCCAAAACTTCTTCACAAAATTTTGTAAAGAGAATGACTCTTTGATGAATTGGAATGAAGTAAAGGATTTCTTTATGTCTCATTTGTCTTGATTATCTACTTGGTGTATTTACTTCTCTCTCTGTATTTATTACAACATCTGTTATGTTCAGAAAAACACATAAATAATGTTTTTTTCAGCAAACTTTTATTTATAAAAAAAAAACTAGCCTAAGCACTTGTAATCAATACTTGTGAGTTAGGATATTAATTTTGATGGCTATAAACATAGGGTGATATTCCTGTTTATTTTTCTTTAGCCAAGCAGAATATGAAAATTCTTGAGTAAGATCATTTCATATCTTTTCCTCAACATTTATTTGGCGACCATACTGGGGAGATATTCAATATCTCTCTAGTTAATTTTATGCTTGATTAGCATCGATACATCTATTTTTCTGATTTTGATTCTTTGACTGTTTTTATTTCTTAATGACTGTGTCTATTGCAAGGCAGCCCAATATTGAGCTCATTATTCAAGATCAAGCCAGCATTGCTTTAAACCCGTTTAATACCATTTTAGACACTACCAATACTCGTGTTGAGCTAAATCATTCATGGTTAGCAATTGAATGAGACATTAGTGCCCAGGAACATTGGGAAGCTAGACGTAGAAAACCTATAAATCAACAATAAGCTTCTTGTTCCTTCAGTTTTGACCTTTCTTTCATGTCCTTAGACTCTCGTGTTTTTAGAAGAAGAAGAGGGTTATCACCTGAAATTAATCCTATTGTTGAAATAGGAAGAAGAAATGTTGTTTTTTCAACCCAACAAAGTTCTCTAAGGATAAATTTATCTGATTCTTCAAGTTCATCTTGTTATCCCTCACTTATCATCCACAAGATGACATCTAGTGGTGGTTCTGGTGGCACTGGAAGTGCTTCATCTTCTCAGTATTCATCTTCATCGATGATTGGTAGCTTCTATAGCCACCATGTACCTATCCAATCTACCACAAATCCCACCAAAGTCATTAAAAAGTATGGACTTTTTTCGTTTGAAGAAGCCACCACAACCACATCGTGGCATGTGTCCTCTCCTCTTAACCTAACACATGCTACTCGTCCAATTCCTAAATTCAAAGAGAATCTCCCTGAGTTTTCAGGAAATAACACTGTTACTACAAACGAACACTTGGTGGCATTTTCTAATGCTTGTCACAACATAGGGCCAATGACAACGATACTTGCATGCATGTATTCGTTAATTCCTTGGAAGGAAAGGTTGTAGCCAATTTCTTTGACCTTCCTCTTGAGATTCTATATACTTGGGAGGAGTTAATATATTGGTTCAGGTCCACACAATCTAAAAGCCTAGTCGGGAAGTTACGGGAATAAAATAACATTGCCTATAAGGATGGTGAAACCATCAAGTCCTTCAACTGGTGTTTCACTAAGTTATTAAATCAAATCCCCAAAATTATTTGACCTCAGAACTAAGCCACTTTCATGCATTACTACAATATGTTACCTTCCCCCTACCGTCATAGGCTTGAGGAAAAATCGATTGATAATCTCAGTTCCAATCTGCATACTTGTTTAGAGTATGAAGAACAACTTGAAAGAAAAGATCTTCCTGAGGGAGAATCAGTTAAACGGAGAAACATTGATGCCCTCTTACATCTATTACAAGATATAAATAATTGTATTATAGTGTATGAGCGAAAAAGGAATTGTCTCCCCTCTCACCCCTGGATCTTCATCCTCTTCTGTACCCCCCTTTAGAAATCTGATTGAAAACAATTTGTAGCCTAAAGCTATCTTGCCTCGAAGTTGGTGTAAATTTTGCAAGCAACACCACGAGGAAGCCACATGTGAGGTAAGGAAGAGTGAAATATATAAGATATTTGGTAAAAGATCATAAACTACCATCGTTGTCCTAGATTTTGTAGAACCATAAGATGTCATGATCATCAATACTAGGAGCAAAGCTTATGCTCCCAAAGGAAAATTTGACCCTCCCCACAATTCCTCTAGCCCGAGCTCATCCTCACCTGCTGCTACTATTTAGGTTCCTAAGGTTCCTGATAGTCAAGGAACAACTTCCCCCCTCCTCTCTTCAAAGTACAATATCTTGAATCAATCGGATAACATCAAAGAAGATGAAACCCTTATGGACATGGTTGTCATCCCTGAACAACAGATGCATCTAAAAAAATTAATGGAAGGAAAAGATTTCGTTGTAGCCAACCTATCTAAAGAGGTAAATGAAGAGGATTCATCTATAAATAAAGTAGGTGTACATAACTTTAGATACCATGTAAAAAATCCCCCCTTTTATATTTCTGTAAAGATTATGGATAAGATTGCTCATTGTTGCCTCATTGATGGTAGTTCGAGCCCAAGTGTGATGCCAAAGATTATTATGGAAGAGCTAGGATTGTCTTGTAAAAATGAAAACGCCAGAAGCATGCTCTCTTATAATAGTCTACAACAAATGACCATAGGTGAGATTAAATATGTGACCTTAGTTCTATGTGCACACCTTGAAATACAACCCTTAGTATTCAGGTAATCGATATTCCAGTAAGAAATTACCCAATCATCTTGGGAAGATTGGAAATCCTTAACAAATGTATACCTCTCACTTGAAGGGACACATTTATCCATTCCTCGGAATGGTAAAAACATTATAGTCCTTAGAGAGGGAAGGATTTCACATTACATAGAGAGTGTCCCACAACCTAATATAAACTATATTGAAGAGGACCTAGGAGTGTATTCCATATTTGCTGAGGAGGATAATATTCCCTTGGAATAGATCGATTTATATGATGATATGTGGCATATGCACTTTGATGATTTATGCTCTAATGCAGGTAATAGAGATGGCATTATCTTGATTCCCCCTGTAGGGAAAATTGATAACTTGTCTTACAGGTTGGAGTTTTCTTGTATGAACAATGCCGCTGAATTAGAAGATTTATTATTAGGCATTAAAAATGCCTATAATCTTGGTTCTGGTCACCATTCAGTTTTTGGAGATTATGAGCTTGTTGTGAACCTTGTATGTAAGATATACTCACCTAGAAACAAGATGATAAAATGATATACCCAAACTTTTTGGGCACTTATCTCGAACCTATTATCTTTCAACATAACACATGTTAACAAGGATTTAAACTCAATGGATGATTGATTAGCTGTCTTTGCAGCTTCTCCTAATCGAAAACTTTTTCCTCGCAGATCTGATTGTACTTTTCAATCTATATATCGTCCGCATATCCTTGACAATATGGAATCTCGACAGGTTTTCCCTAACTATGAGAGCATTTGTGCTTCCATTCAAAATGAACCTCTTAATCCCAAGGAAATTATATCCATAGAATATGACAAGATTCCTAAGGGCTTGGATCCTCCTGAGAGTTCATTTTCATTGAGTGATGTAGGCAATAAAGAGAAACAAAAATAAGAGGAGTCATAAAGGAAGGTGGGTGAAACTATCTCCTTGAACATTGGGACACTTGAGGCTCCAAAGAATGTTAAAATAGGTGCCCAATGCTCTGATGAAAAGGAAATGAAGTTTGCCAAGATACTTGGTGAATTTCAATATGTTTTTGCTTGGTATTATGAGGATATTCATGGTTTTAATCCGATCTTATACAACATGCCATCCCCATCAAGGTGGGCATAAAACCAGTTCAGCAAAAACAAAGACTTATCAACCTTGCATCGTAAGCAACTATTCGAAAAGGATTGGAAGAAATCTTGAGCATTGGTATCTTCTTTTCAGTCAAGTACTCTGAATGGGTTTCAAATTTGATCCCTGTCTAGAAGGCCACTGAACATATATGAATTTATGTTTATTTTCTTGTAGTTAAGTAGAATATTGTGAAAGGTTATTCTCCTCTCCCTAACATAGAAATTATTTTGCAGCAAGTCGCAGGGTCGCAGATGATGCCCTTACTTAATGTTTCTTCCAGTTACCATCAAATCAAGGTAAAAGGGGCAGATGTTTATAAAACCACCTTTATCATTGATTGGGGTACCATGACTTATGAACGTATGCTTTCTGGCTTATCTGACACAAGTACCCCTTTTAAAAGACCTATACAAATAACTCTTGATGAATTGATCAATATTCATATCTATCTTGATGATATAATTATATATGTTAAAGGGATTTTAATTACCTCATATTTTCAAGTGTTATTTCTAGGTCCCTTCAAAATTGGTTTTTTCCTGGATACTAACTCTTACATTATAAAGTATTTACAGAAGCAATTGTTTTCCTACAACACTAACAAATCTCACTTGAAACATTACATGGGACCAACCTAAAAATTTATAACGATATTTGGTTTTTCTGTATATTAGTAGCCTAGATCTTCTTTCTTTTTCCCACTATTTTTCATTTCTTCTTACAATTGTTTGATTTCTGCTTTCTATTTTTAACAATTTCCTGCTTCTTTTACAATTCTGTCATTTTTTCTGCTGTTTTAAATTTTGCATTTTTAATTCTGTTATGATTTTTATTTCTCTTTCATCTTGTAGTTGATTTTGGTCAAGATGTTGGATCAATTCTACCATATACTCACTCCTTCAAGATAGTGTTGGTCAATAACATCAAGCTTACACAGATGTCACGATGTTTCCCTTAAAAAGCACACTTGAATTTGTTATCTGCTTCCACTGTTGTCTTATAAAGAAATTGGTTATCTCTCGCTCATTCTTTCCATTTCTTCATCCATTCAAGAAATAAAAGAGAAATTCCATTAATTTTTCTCCTTGAAGTAAAGATAAAAATATGGTTGAATGATTATGCATATAGGGATAAACCCCCTCATACTTAACAATTTTCATGAGTTATTCCCAAATTCCCGATCATTTTTCCATTAAATCTGCTCACTTCCCCCTGTTTCATGATCATTCTGGTTATATATTCTTGATCTACTGTTCTTGGTCTGTGAAACCATGAATTCTGAGTTCTAAATATGTTGAAAAAAAAATTCCATGTGGAGTCGCTAGTTTTTTGACGATTAAAATCACAATGAGGATTTCGCCCATAAAGTATTTCTAAGGCCTATTAATTATAATCTAATGATATATATAATACTAGTAGGTGGGACCCCCTTGTATATTGGAGGATCAAATCTGGTTCTTATTTGATGTTTTTACCGTGGTTCGACACTACTTCCAGGTTTGAGCATGATTGATGATCAATGTTGGTCCTATTCATGACAAATGGATAATGCATGTTTATTATCTTTCTCTAGGCTCGAATGTCATGTCATAATTTCTTATGATAGCCATTGTTACCTTTTCTATTTACTCCTTGATTTATTACTTATGACACCTGTAAAAGATTCATGTTCAAAACAAAAAAAGAGAAATTGCAAAGAAATGAAGCAATATGAACAAATTCCAAAACAAAGGAACTATGCTACTATGCTACTATGCTACTATGCTATACGATGTTGCACTATGCATTTGAAGTTTAAATGGATTTTTGTTAGTATTAGCTAACATGATTAATGGCTATACGATTTATTGGCTTATATGGAAAAATATGTGATATGCATTATGGTGTGGTTAGCAATGGTTAATATGACATATGGTGGTGCCTTTTGGATGTTGGTTTTGATGCATGGTTTAATTGAATGAATTAATGGAATGGTTGGCTGACGCATACTAAGTGATTGAAGGATTAAAGGAGGAAAGCGACATGCATTTACTGCACGTCACTCCATACCTCTCCCACTGGATGCTACCCTATCTTGGCTATTGTTCAATTGTATTTCACTGTGGTCGAGCTCCAATTTTCAGGAAAGGGAAGAACCTCTCAACCAATATCGCATTTTTAAGGCTTTTGGTTATAGGTATGTATTTTTCTCTATCCATGAACCTGATCTAGTTATGAAATAGATATTGGCTCGGCAATGAATGGGTCTGTGATTTTGTTGAGACTGACAATTGTGTAAAATTTTAAATTTCTTTGGAGTGGATGTCTTGTGTGGTTTTCATTGCAATGATGGTTGAATTTTCATTTTCAATGATTATTTTGAGAGCTAGAAGTTGTGAAGGCTTTGTGTTTCCCTTATTGGTTTTGGTTGGAGGGTTTCATCTAATCCAAATTTGCTAGTTGTCCCCACACTTTTCTTGTCACCATACCCAGTCATTTTTGTTGTTATGAGGTTGCTGGGTTTATTTTCGAACCATCGTGTGCCACTGTGTATCGTTTCACCTACGTATGGGCTCGTTCATTCTATTGATGTTCGCGCAGTGGGTTATGATGGCTATTATGCCAAGGGGATTTCTTTAAGGTTGATTAATGTTTCATGGCTATTTTCTATCTCAACAAATTTTGGTTTGATTGGGGAAACCATAGGGTTGTGCCCTACGTATTCTTGGTGTTATTACGGTCCAAAATGAATCCTCTTCTCCTTTGTTCATAGTCTCTCCTATATCGTGAACTATCACCCTGTTTGCAAAGTTATTGGTGATATGGATTGTGTTTCCTCTGTATGGTCTTGAAGGTTTCTCACTCGTTGTTGGGGGTCAACTCCAGTCTCCTTGTGTTGGTCCACAAAGGGAACCCTTGATTATTCAAAGCTCAATTTTAATAAATGGAGCCTGTTATATCCTGTTGGTATATTATTGATTGTTATGAGTTGGTGGGTTATCGTCAACAGTGGTTGAGTTTTAGCTCGTCTCTATTGATTATGTTGACATTGGTTTTGGTTATTGGTATTTAGTCACAACATTGTTATTATAACGGTCGAATCGTTATCTCAACATGGTTAATTGGTTGATTTGAGAAATGGGATTGGTTACACAGTCGTTGTCTTTTATATTGTAGCAATTGGATTGTTAATAGAACATGATTTTGTGGTTAATTAATTCACAACGATACTTCTTGCATATGCATTGGTCTGTGTATGCTTCCTACATCATGGTCAAGTTGAGATGATGGTTGTTGTTAATGTGTGTTTTAATTGCTAATTGGGCTTATTGCAATTTGAAATCGTGATAGTTGTATCTTGACTGTCTTCTCTACATGTTTTATGGATATCGTGCATCGTATAAGATATGGGCATGGGTTTTATAATAGTATGGTATCATTGCAATTTAAATTGTAAAATTGAATCAAGGAATGGAATAGGGCACGATTAAAAAAAAAAGAACTTGTGTTTGTGTTTGATTTCAAGGATTAATTTATGACAATGGTTGATGGTTTGGATGCTGAACAAAGTCAATACAAATGGTTGTGTGTTCATTGAAATGTTTTTTTAATATTAAGGAAATGAAACACGATTCTTTATACAGGTTGTTTGGGAAGTATATTGTTTAGAGTGTGATCACACTGTGTAATAGAAAGGTTTCAGGATTAAAATATGAAAAAAGAGCAAGTTTAACACACAATAATGGTTAAATTATACACACAATAATTGTTACTTGGTTACAATAATTCGTAGTGTTGGATCATTGCATTAAAGACATAGTTATTTTATGGATTACTTAATTAATTTAATGAACAACATCTGCTCTTTTCTCCTACCATTATTTCACTTTTCACTAATTACAATCCCCTCGCCTTCCCATGTTCATTACTCACTAATGAGTCTGATATGTTGTTGAGACAAAATCTATTTCATATTTTTAGAAGAGTTGTCATGTATGGTTGATAAAGAAACTATTTTCTAATCAATTATGCATACATGAATGAGATATTCAAGCAAAAGGTTGAAAATTGAGGCCCACCATGCCCCTAACAAAGGGAAAGCCACTACTGCCCCTGCCTCACCTTCAAATGATTCTGATAAATCTATGTCCTCCAGCATGCATTTGAGGGATGATCGCTCTCATGTGATCATAGAGGTTAGGCCTAAAGGCTCCACATAGCCTAAGGCAAATTCAGAGAGATTAAAAGGTGATAACAAAAACAAGGGAAAGATTGTCTCACAGACTAGAAAATATGGATTTTATGTTGTATTTTTTTAATTATTGTTGGGAGTAGTTGACTTCACAAATTTTGGACAACATACTATTTTTGGATATATGAGTAATATATTTTGAAAATAATTTCAAATATCATTGAGATAAATTGTCAAATATGAATGTGATGACCAGAGTCACAAGGAGGGATGTTTTTTTAATTAACTAGTTGTTTTATGATTGTTAAAATATAAAGGGGAGTCACAAGGGGTCCCACCTACTAGTTATTATTTATTTATTTAAAAACCTTATTATGATTTATTACTATTCCCCCTTAACTAAAAGTTGGTTGAGTTATTAGTTAAATTAACTAAGGAGGTAGTTCAACTACTTCAACCAATTCTAATTTGCTTAAAGGAAAAAGGAAAGGGAGGAACAAGAGGAGGATAGAAGGAGACGCATACTAAGGTTTTCTCTTTAAGTTTGTGTTGAGATAGTTTAGTTTTCATTCATTCCTTAATTTATCACAAGCCTAATTATTTTTTATTATAGAAGGGTTGTATTGTAGACAACAAGATTAAGGGTTGAATTACATCATTCAAGCACTTGTTTTTCAGAGGTGTTGATCTATCTTTGATAGTCTATGTAGACTTTTATGTTTGTGAATTAGTTTTCATGATTGACAAAGGCTATTGTGCAGAGTCGAGTGGGCAACAATATGTGGCAATTTGATCCAACTTTTAGAGTTTAGTTTTTGATTTTCTATCAGAGGTCCTTTTGTATGTTTCATCGGGGACGTCTAATTTTGACTTTGGTCCAAAACTTCTTCATGAAATTTTGTAAAGAGAGTGAATCTTTGATGAATTGGAATGAAGTAAGGGATTGCTATATGTCTCATCTATCTTGATTATCTACTTGGTGTATTTACTTCTCTCACAGTATTTATTTCGACATTTATTATGTTCAGAAAAACACATAAATAATGAATTTTTCAGCAAGCTTTTATTTATAAAAAACCCAGCCTAAGCATTTGTCATCAATACTTGTGAGTTAGTATATTAATTTTGATGGCTATAAACATAGGGTGATATTCCCGTCTATTTTTTTTTAGCCCAGTAGAATCTGAAAATTCTTGAGTAAGATCATTTCATATCTTTTCCTCAACAAGTAGGATAGAAGGAGAAACATACTAAGGTTTTCTCTTTATGTTTGTGTTGAGATAGTTCAATTTTCATTCATTCCTTAATTTATCACAAGCCTAATTATTTTTTATGATAGCAAGGTATTATTGTAGACAACAAGATTCAGGGTTGAATCACATCATTCAGACACTTGTTTTTGAGAGGTGTTGATCTATCTTTTATAGTTTGTGTAGACTTGTCTTTTTGTGAATTAGTTTTCATGTCTGACAAAGGATATTGTGAAGAGTTGAGTGGGAAGCAATATGTGGTAAGATGATCCAACTTTTAGAGTTCAGTTTTTTTATTTTCTATCAAAGGTCCTTTTGTATGTTTCATCGGGGACATCTAAGTTTGACTTTGGTCCAAAAATTCTTCACTAAATTTTGTAAAAAGAATGACTCTTTGATGAATTGAAATGAAATAAATGATTGTTTATGTCTCATATATATTGATTGTCTACTTGGTGTCTTTACTTCCATCTCTGTATTTATTTCAACCTCTGTTATGTTAAGAAAAACACATAAATAATGAAATTTTCATCAAACTTTTATTTATAAAAAAAACCATCCTAAGCACTTGTAATCAATAATTGTGAGTTAGGATATTAATTTTGATGGATATAAACATAGGGTGATATTCCCATCTATTTTTATCTAGCGAAGCATAATTTGAAAATGATTGAGTAAGATCATTTCATATCTTTTCCTCAACACATCCCTTGGGAGGGAAACAAGCCATGCCAATGATTCCAAAGACCTTGTGTGGAGAATACTTCATTCGTCATTCCCTCTAAAGGAATGGTACCTTGCACAGGTTTCTGTTAACCAAAAATGGGGTTTCCCCCAGTTGGGAAAGCAGTAGAATAAAAGGCATTGTTTTGAAGCGCACTAAACAAAGAGAATGGTATAGATCCCATCAACGTTGTGTAGGATGAAGGTCCCAAACTTCCTCCACTAAACAATCTATAATTAGAGTTTGGCCTGATCGGCTGCTGAAACATGCCACTGAGTGAAGGGGATGGAGGAGGTATATAACCCCCTCCATAAGGAATAGCATTGAAAGGGGTAGTAGTGCCCATGACTGATGCCTTGCAAGGGAGAATTAGAGCTCCCTGCCCCCAAACTCATGGTTTGTAAAGTAGAGTAAGTAAGAACTGAATTCGAGTCAAATATGGGAATCCCATATGAGAAGGGAGCACCTGTCGTGTTGAGAGTGAAAGGAATAGTGGTTGAAGCCGTTAAAGGGATCAAAAAACTTCCCAAATTCATGAGTGTTAGGATAGTTGTGGTCCTGATAGGAGAAGGTGAGGGAGGAGTTAAAATCCCCCCCCCCCCCAAGTCTTGAGGTTAGAAAAAATAGATTCCTTCGGTGTCAGAAAGTATCCTCTCAGAGAAGATTTGGGTATAGTTTCCTGTAGCCCATGTAGAATTCCTGCAGAAACCCCAATAGATCTAGAATTCTAGTTAAATTGAACACATGCAATTTGTTGATATTCAAGAGATGAGAGAAATTTTTTTCTCCATAAATCAAAGAATTATATTAATAAAAAATGAATATACATGAGAAATCGTCCTCAAAAATAAGAGAGGAGGTGAATATATAGAATTTCCAAGATAGAAATTCTAGTCGAAAAAAGCTAGAAATAGCTAAAATAGGTGTCATAAGCTAAGGGAGACCACATAGTTCAACCCAGACCACTAAATATACATGTCACACACTCATTAATGTCCACAAGAGTCAAGTGATGTGTATTATCTCACTTAATCTCACTTAACTGACAAGAGAAGCAGTTCCAACTCACTTAACCGACCCGAAATAGTAGTTACTAATAATAGTAACGACAAAAATCATTAATTAAGGAATAAATCTCTCACTCAAAGAGGAGGTGCACATTCCCCAATAATACATGATTTTTTGCATGGGGGAGTTGGAATAAATCAAGAATAAATCAAGAAAATCAAGAATAAATCGATAAAATCAAGAACCGAGAGTTGAGTCTTGATCTAAAACTAGCAGTTTTCCCTAAAATCTAGGGATGAGGCACCCTTCTTCTCTATGTGGCCAAATTAGGTGAAATAAAGTGTAAATGAATGTATTAAACAAGATCTAGGAGGCTGAGCTAGGTATAAAGTAATGTAAGTTAGGTTTATGCTCCAACACCCCCCCTTAAGCCTAACTGTAATGACAAAAAATTTGAGTCCCAACAACTTGGCCATTTTAGGTACTCAT
>SNQJ01S0054399.1:0-11710 GCA_010110895.2 Picea sitchensis | reverse complement strand
TGTGGGGAAATAATGCAATGAAATGAATCTGTCATGGATCAGTTTGTGGACGTAATGCATGTGATGAACTTCCCATCTGCGAGAAGTGGCAATGGCCAAAACTAGTCGAATGGAGTCCATTTTTGCAACAGGTGCAAATGTCTCTGTGAAGTCTATTCCATGTACCTGTGAGTATCCTTTTGCGAAAAGTCAATATTTGTACTTTCTGATCTCACCATATTACAAAATCTTTGTTTTATATATCCATCGGCATCGAACAAGATTTCTTCCTTTCGGAAGTGGAACCAAGTCCCATGTGTTGTTGTCCATAAGAGCAGAGTACTCTTCATCCATGGCAGCCTCCCAGAGTGGGTTTCCAACAGCCTTAGAGTGTGACTGTGGATCTGAACCAAGTTTCATATAGAAATGTATGGGAAGCAAATTTTATGTGGCATCCAGGGCTTGAGGAGCCCCAAAAAACTGTGATCTAGTTCTTCTTGTATCCGCAGGATCACCGACTAGTTCATCCGCATCTTGCAAGGTTTTCTCTGCCCAAGTTGGAAATTGAGTTGGAGCAGCCATGAACTACTCCTCATCCTCTGTATCAGACCCAAAATTATGCTATGATTTCTTCTCTGAAGTTCTCAAAGAATTTTATGACTCCTCCTCATCAGTGACAACAAGCGGTTCCTCAGCAGGGTCTTCTGAAAAATCATGCAAGATTCTTCTTCAAACTTCACACTTCAAGCTAGAATGAACTTTTCAGTGTGAGATTCCAACAATATATATCCTTGAAACCTTCAGGATATCCAACAAATATGCATTCAACACTTTGAGGCTCCAAATCCTTCCTCTTATTTTTCGGAATGTGAGCCCATGCTCATGAACCAAAAATATGAAAGTGTGACACTTTCGGTTTCTTACTGCTCCAACATTCAAAAGGAGTGGTGCCTTTGAGTGATTTGTGAGGAAATTGGTTATGAATGTATTCTTTACAATTAATAGCTTCAGCCCATATCTTGGGACCTAATGATTTTTACTGTAGCATACAATTTGCCATCTCTTTTAAGGACCAGTTTTTCCTCTCCGCAACACTGTTCTATTGTGGTGTATATGGCACTGTGTCTTGTAGTTGTATACCTGCATCAATACGAAGTTGCTGAACATATTTGTTGACATAATCCCCTCCATTATAATTAAGGAGTGTCTTAATCTTACACCCAAACTCATTCTCAACAAGTTCTTTAAATTCTATAAGGCATTCAAATACTTCCGATTTTAATTTAAAAAAAAATACCCATGTAAAGCGAGAAAAATCATCTATGAAGGTGAGTACATATCGAGACTACTTATTGAAGGCTGCAGGAATGGGACCATGATGTCACTATGAATCATCCCAAGAGTTGAAGAAGCTCTCTATGCCTTCCCTTTGTCAAACATTTTCTCTGGATGCTTGCCAAGAATGCATCCTTGACATACACCGCTTGTGAATTTAATAGTTGGCAATCCTTCTACCATGTTTTCCTTGTTGAGTTGATGCAAGTACTTATAGTTTAGATGGCCAAATATTTCATTCCATTACCTGATGATATCATTAGATTGTGACATAAATACAGTGCTAATATATTTAGGAACAAAGTGGGAGAATATATACAAACGAGAACCATGATCTACAATTCCATGTGCAAGCTATGAGCCTGTGGAAATGTCAGTAATCACCGCAGAGTCCGGAGTGAAATCCACCTTCCTTCTAGAGTTGGAATGAGTGATCTGATATATCGAGAGAATATTTTCAGACAACGATGGAACATGAAGCACATTTGTGAAGAAGCCCCCTTCAAGATCAACAATTCCTTCTCCACACACCTTTGCGGGTGTGGCATCTCCCAAGTAAATAGGGGATCTGGTGCTTTCTTCGATGGAGTAAAATTCATCTTTTTATGCAGCCATATGGTTTGATGCACCTGAATCAAGGATCCAATATGATGGAGTGGATGTGACATCCATTAAAGCATGACCATCTTGTTCTCTCCCTCCCGTTCTATTATCATCTTTCTTCTTTGCATTTTCGGGCACCGTGAGATTGTGTTGCTACAATTGCTTAGCCATCTCATCGATAGTCTTCCTCATGCAATTTTATTCAGGATGAAAAACTTTGGAATGGTAGTTGAAAAGTGTTTTTTCATTCTTCTTCTTACCCTTAGTCTCAGAAGAGTTATCTGAAGATTGTGCGGATCTCTCCTACTTCGATTCAGGAAATTTACCCGTTCCTTTTTTCTTGTATTTTCCACTGCTCTTTGTAGCATTAGTAGCCACAAGTGCTTGGTTCTTGGAACGCTTGATGGAACCCATTTGGACTAACTTAGCTTTCTCTTGAGTCAATGATGTAATGAAATCATTCAATGGAGGAATTTTCTATTTTTCCTGAGTCAATTTAGATGCTTGAAAAGACGACACAAATACAGAGTATGCAGGGCCTAATTTCGAGAGAATTGATAGGATGAGTTGTTCTTCCTCTTTCGTGACACCACATGCATTAAGTTCAATGAGGAGGGATTTGAACTTGGTGCATAATTATTTTAGGTTTCTGAAATGAATTGGACTTAGGGATATGAGTTCATTCTCTAGTTGATGCACTCTCATTGCATCCTGCTTGCCAAATAGTCCTTCCAATGTGGTCCAGACCACATCGGGAGTAGTGGATCTACTGACATGAAAGAGGATATCTATGGAAATTGATAGGAATATAATCCCAATTGCTTCATATAATTTATTGAAATATTTTATCTTCTCTGCTTCAAAAGTCAATTTTTTCTCCATTCCCATTGTTAACCGGTAAATCCCTTTGCTTTGGAGGAGCGGAGAGATCTTTGTCTTCCATTTGAAGTAATTGAAAGGATTCATAATAAGTTTTGTGGTCTGAGAGAGATGATCCATTTCTTCTTTATGCACCTCATGATGATCTATACCTACAAATAAATCCATGTACAATCCACTAGATTCAATCTAGCTCTGATACCATGTAGAATTCCCGCAGAAACCCCAATAGATCTAGAATTCTAGTTAAATTGAACACATGCAATTTGCTAATATTCAAGAGATGAGAGAAATTTTTTGCTCCATAAATCAGAGAATTATATTAATAAAAAATGAATATACATGAGCAAGCATCCTCAAAAATAAGAGAGGAGGTGAATATATAGAATTTCCAACATAGAAATTCTAGTAAAAAAAAGCTAGAAATAGCTAAAATAGGTGTCATAAGCTAAGGGAGACCACATAGTTTGACCTAGACCACTAAAGATACATGTCACACACTCATTAATGTCCACAAGATTAAAGTGATTCACATTATCTCACTTAATCTCACTTAACTGACAAGAGAAGCAGTTCCAACTCACTTAACTGACCCGAAATAGTAGTTACTAATAATAGTAACAACAAAAATCGTTAATTAAGGAATAAATATCTCACTCAAAGAGGAGGTGCACATTCTCAAATAATAGATGAGTTTTTTCATGGGGGATTTGTAATAAATCATGAATAAATCAAGAAAATCAAGAATAAATCGAGAAAATCAAGAACCGGGAGTTGAGTCTTGATCTAAAATTAGCAGTTTTCCCTAAAATCTACGGATGATGTGCCCTTCTTCTCTATTTGGCCAAATTAGATGAAATAAAGTGTAAATGCATGTATTAACCAACATCTAGGAGTCTAAACTAGGTATAAACTAATGTAAGTTAGGGTTATGCTCCAACAGCCCGGTCGCTTAGAACAATCCTTCTTGATCAAGTCTTCTCTTTGAAGAGTTTCCTATTCAAACCGAATTCAAGGCCCTAAAGGAATAAACTAGTTGGTGAACCATACAAACTGAAAGTCTAATATATTTTAAGTTAAGAGTTAATTTTAAGGCTTGATTTATGAAAAGGATGTGGTCATGCAACTAATAGTGTTTGGAACAAATGAAAAATGAAGAGAACTTGAGAGCATTTAAATGAAAATAAGATAATTCGAAATTAAAGAAAAGCTTGTGAAACCCTTTGTAAATATCAACTTTTCAAATTAATGTTTCAAGATCTTGTAATTGAAAGTTTCCTAAAAAGTTCTTTCGTTTGACTAGGAAAAACTACTTATATTTCAGGAAAGCAAGAAAGAACTTTGAAACTGAGACCCTTTTATTTTGAAAACAGACAACCTAGGCTATGTTACCAAACTAAATGCAAGAAAAAATTCTTTTTGATTTTTTGAACTCCTTTAACAAGAAAAAATAAAGTAAAAATTCTTTTTTGTTTTTCAAAGCAAGAAACAAGAAAAAAGAGAAAATAGAAACCAAGATTGAAAAAGACCCTAATCCAACTGCGTAAACACAGGGATTCAAAAAGAGACCAACGGAGGATCTAAAACTTGAAAGTTCACTCTGAACCTCTAGGGAAAAAAAAAAGAAAAAAAAGAAAACAAGTTGAAAACAAATCTTGAACCTATGCTAAGGTAAAAAATAGAGACTTTGTAAGGTCCAAGAAATCCCTGGGAAGCCTAAACTAGTCCAACGTTTGATGTAGACCACCTCTAGTTTTGTAGCTCCTAGACTACAAGTCTCCTCCCAACACTGACCTACAAGAATACTCAGTTAAACAACACAACAAATATTCTATTTGTACTCATAAATTAGGGTTATATATAAACCATTATGCATAAATCAAATGAAAGTCATAAATATATGATTTGGGACAGGAAAAAAATATTTTATTCAAATTCAAAGATCAAAAATTACAACCTTTGTAGGTTGACGCTCCACGAACCTAGTCCAAGCTCCTCTTAATGTTTCTCCAAGTGCACTTATCCCAATGATTTCTCTCACAATCAACTGACCACTTCAGGGGAAGGGAAGGGATTGTATAGGAGAAAAATTCTAGAGAGGGAATGTTGAGGCAAGAACTCAGAAGGGTTGCAAATACTTGGGAAAGGAGGGAAAGGGATTTGGGTAGAGTTTCACCGTTCTAATGCTTGATGTTGGAATGAGACCCCAATACCTAATTTTCTATGACAAAAGGATAGTTATTTGGTTTGGGGATGGGATACAACAGGTGAAATGGTTGGGAAACCTCCAATAGCGCGTTAACTCTGCCGAATTCCTTGCAACTTTTGGTGGTAAACGCAGGTTGTTTAGTGTGGAGCATGCATATGTAAATGGGTTGTCTAGTATGCAAAAATCATATGTATGTGGGTTTTCTATCATGAAACAAGCGTATGTACATGGGCAGTAGTGTGACAACTTGTGTATATGCTCTAAAAAATGTTTTTTTAAATATATTTTCTCAGCAATAGTTTGGAAAATTTTGCAAGTAAAAAGGCTAATGCCATGCATGCATAAATAGATAATTTTAAGACTATAAAATTTTTTCATCTTCAACTCAGATGATTTCTTTGGGATTAAATGATTCATTTTGTATGAAAGTGAAAATGCCTTCATCACTCGAGAAAAACTGCCATGATTCTACGTTATCAAAGATGTGAGGATGATATAGAGATTAGAATGTACAATCCGGTCTTTGAGGAAAAATATGTCGGGTAGGAGATGTTGCAAAAACATCTAACCTATCATCCATTGAATTAAGTTCTCTCTTAACATGAATGATGTTAAATGATAATAGATTTGAAATAAAAATCCAAACAACTTCAGTATAATGTTTAAGTAACTTATTTCTCGGTGAATAAATATTACGTACAATATTCACAACAAGTTCAGAATCACTAAAACCTGTAAGGTGGTCACAACCAAGGTTATATGAATTTTTAATGCATAACAATAGGTTTCAAACTTCATCAAAACCTAGGTTAATAAAATAACATATTGAATGCTCAACCCAAGGTCTTCGTCCTAATCCCAATGTGTTATGAATATAGCCATGTGAATAGATGATTTGATGTCAAACATGGTAGAAAACACTTGATTACTAATCATTGAGGTAAACCATTAACAAGTGAGAGGGAAATCACTGATGATATGAATTACTCCCAAAGTACCCTAATACATCCAGTGAATGTGAATAAATTATTTGAGGTCGAACATTCATGGAATCATTCGATCAGAGGTCAGTGATGTAAACCTATTGTCAGAAGTGAGGAGGCATGCAGGTCCCAAGGTACTAACTCATTTCTAATTCTAATTCCTGGATGATGTGTTGAAGTCGATAGGAAAATACTCATCGAAGGAGGGCCTTGATGTATCCTTCATCATCGACATGAAATTGACACAATATAATGATGTATCATGATAGATAAAATAAGGAAATATTGACATGGGTATGAATACTGCAGAATGATTGTAAGGATGATAATTCCCTTGAACATTTCATGGCAAGACAATCACAACAATTGACTTGGAATAATTGAATCAACAAGGCAAGTATCCAAACATAATGTGATGATCGTAGACCAAAACATAGTGTGACCACAAGCACTTTTCAACTGGAACAAAAAAGTATGATGACACTCTTTGAATGGGTCGAAGGAGTATAATAGATCATGGAAATTGGTATGAATCAAATACCAACCAATTACCCAATTGTATGACATAATGTAGATATGTTCCATGTTCAAGGGAGAAAACAAAGAGATTCCATAAAAAAATTCAATACTTGACTCACTTCCCAAATTTCCCCCCATCCAGATAGATGAGTACCTCTTTCTTTTTTAACGAGATAGAGGAGGATAATAGGTGCTCAGTATAATCTCATCCTTCAGAGTATTTTTAATGAACCCTAGGAAGGAGTGGTTTGGTCCCAGATAGGCCTTTCAATGTATGTTTTATGAGTCCAAATAAAGTAAACTCAATGATTTTTCATGTTTATAGAGTTTGGAAAACACATAAAGGTGACTCCATGAATTATTTTTTCGTAAATTTAGTCTCCCAATACCGAAAAAAGTGTAAAGAAATATAGGGGAGAACTCTTCTGATCATGCTTGATTAGAGTGTTTCTTTTTCGTAATTATTCTCATGAGGTTTAAAAAGAGAGAAACTACCACTCGAAATATGCCCTTTCAAACATTTTAATGAGTGTGAAAGGAAGCAAGATCACTTGACAATATTTTCATGTTTAGAGAGTCTGAAAATAGATTAAAGGAAACTCCCAGGGGTTCCTTTTTGGTATAATATTTACGATTCCAAAAAAAATTGATAAAAGTATACTCAATCACATTCTCATGTATTTACAACCATGAGAAATATCAAATACTAAGCTCAAAATTGGTTTCATTTTTACACAAGCTTGCATCAAAATTAAACTATGCCTGTAACTTCAGGTTCAATCCCGAGATTTTTGTTTCATTTTTGAGCGAGCTTGCCATAGAGAAGAAAAACTATGTTGTAGCTTTTGTTTAGAGAGTTTGAAAAGAGCTTAAAGGAATCTCCAAGGGGTTCCTTTTTTGTATAACCTTTACAAATCCAAAAAAGTGATAAAAGTATACACAGTCACATTCTCATGTATTTACGAGCACAAGAAAGAATAAAGACTAAGCTCATAATTGATTTCATTTTTACACAAGATTGCAACAAAATTAAACTATGCTTGTAACTCCAGGTTCAATCCCCGAATTTTTGTTTCAATTTTGAACGAGCCTTCCATATAGAAGAAAAAATATACTTTTAGCTTTTGTTTCATTTTTAGCGATCTTTCTATAGAGAAGGAAAACTATGCTTGTAGCTTCTATTTCATTTTTTAATGAGTTTGCTACAGAGAAGTGAAACTATGCTCCTAACCTCTCCTTGATAATGGCTTCCAAGAGGACAATTATCTGTAAACGAGACATTTGAAGGGACAAACGTCATCCATGGCTTCCAGGAGATCTTTGCTAGATGGCATAAAAACACTCTAGAAGGAAAATATGTCGAAGACCTTGATAAGGGTAGGGTGATCTGGCTCTAATAGCCCTATTGAAGATATGACCATGTCAACTACTGGATCTAATTCAGGAGAAGGGATATATTCCCTGATTTTTGGAGTTGAACGCATGTGACAGGACGTTACATAATTGACCTGTAGCAGGGAGAACATCGCTAGCATGTATGGACCGTTCAAGGAAGGAAGATGATTGACCATCAAATGACGGTCAATCAATGAAAGCCAGTGGATCATTACTATGTTTCCATTGTGAGGGAAACATATCACTCGAAAGAGAGTGGACACAAACAATCTCATAACCTAGACATAGTGTTTCCCAATGAGTAGGTTAAAGTCCAAGGGGTCATGAACTTCCATCACATCGATGTAGACTGTAACGACCCTGCTTAAATAGATGTATATGATTATTAAATTATAATTAATTTAATAATATAACTGTCCTAAAAGATTAGCTAAATCATAATCCTTTTTTAAAATAACATTTACTAATTAATTATTATTAATTAGTTATTCATGATTGTCAATGATTAATTTAAGTATTAATTAACTCATTAATTAATAAGGTAAAGAAATAAAAGGAGGGTAATAAACTATATTGTTAAATTAAGTTATGTATCCAACAAGGGATAATGTATTAACTACATGAGGATAAAATAATAAAGGAGGGATAAGGGGGCATTAACGAGAAAGGATAAGGAGGTAATAAATGAGTTAGGTAGGGAGTAAATGAAGCGGCGGGAAGTCGGTGAAGGAGGGATAAGGAAGGGAAGGAGTTTGACGGGAGGCATTCTACGGGAGGTCGGGGGATGGATTTTGGGAGCTCTGGGATTTGCAAAGAGAGGTGAAATTTTGGGAGCGGGATTGTATCAAGTGCACCGGGGTTGCTGGGGGTTTTGGGCACGGGGGCCAGGATATCCGTTGATATCCTGGAGCTAGGAAGTTACCTAGTTGGCAGGGAGGAACTAGGTTTTGGGCAGTGTTTTATGGTGTAGCAGTGGTCAAGAAGGCATTTGGACAATGAACGACTATTAGCATCAGGTTCAGGTATTTCAAATTATGCATTGTTTTAATCTATTATAAAATTTTATTATTATTGAAAAATTTGTAGGCGAATGTGCTAAATTATAGACATTTCTTGAATTTTACAGTTATGTTGTAAATTAAATGGTTGTTTATTTAATTCGGTTCTTACATATGGTATCAGAGCCAGGTTGAAACACTGGAGTCTTAAGGGGCTACCTAAAAATGAATGTAAATGTTCAAAACAATAATTCCACTCTTTAACGAACCATAAAATAGTGAGTTTGTCATACTAGAGAAAAACCCATAAATTTATTTCTTGGTTTGGGAAAAATATGAATATATATATATATATATATATATATTGTAGTTTTTATTGAAAACAACCTAAAAAAAATTGGAAACAACCTAAAAATGGAACCAACCAAGAACTGAAAATAGTCCAATACTAAAAACACCCAAAAGAATCCTAAGAGAAAAGTAACTTTTAAGCCTTAAGAAAACCCTAAAGTTAAAATAATGAGAAGTAAGTAAGAAATCTAGCATAGTGTCTAGTCTCTATCCACCTATTCAAGCCACCTACACACCTATGAAAGTCCTGACCTCACCTGTAAGGACAGAGAATAAAGAATATTAAGAAGTACAAAGAATAAAGAAGATTAGAATCTTAATTCTAAAAGAATATGGAAATATATATTAGATATACATGTAATCCTAATATATTTTTGTATGAAATAGAGATTTACATTTATTACATGTAAGAAAAATAAACATATATATAAATTGTAATAATAATGAAATCTTCTAAAAAAAAATAAAAAAATCATGTTAATAAGCACATTACACAAACAAAATCTAAAACAAACTTTTAAGAAAAATAAAAATAAAAATAAAAAACCATTTTGCAAATTAAGGAAAATAACGAGGCCTGATAAAAAAATAAAATATAACTAAAATAACTAAAATTTTCTTGGCAAATAAACCAGATTGTGTTGAGCTTGGAGGCTACGGGCCAAGGCCGCCATGGCCAAGCCTACCTCACCACCACTCAACAACAAACCGAAAGGAATTTTGTTTTGGGGTCGTGGCCTCTAGAAACACACATATTCTATCGAATTGTGTTTCCACAAATTCTACCATATTGTACGTCGTCACTGATCGCACCAGTGGTTTGATGAAAGAAGCATCCAAACCCCACCACGACCAAGCCCTATATGCTTCCTCATAACCATTTTTCATGTGGAAAAACTCTCTTATGAACCAACGATGAAGCTTAAAACATAGAAAAATAATGATGTTTGTTGCGATTTGCACGACAGTGAGAAGTTGACAAGAGAAGGCCCAACCTAGAAACCATGGCTATGCCCTTGAGGTGGTCATCCATGGAGCCATGGATGCCCTCCTTCATCCACTCGAAACCCTCATGTATTTGAATTTACCTGATCCATGGTCGAATCTGCTGCCGTCAGGTGGATTTGGCGTGCCTGCTTGAATAGAGCTGGGAGCGGCATGTCCTCCGTATTCACTTGTGCCATTAATTTGTTCTGAAACCTCAACAAACTTACAATGCTGAAACAATATACAGTGAGTGATGGAATTTTGAAGGGCTTCTAGACGGTGATTTCTTCCAAAAGGTAGAATGTGGGTTGTTCACAAGTTTGGTGGAACATGCGTGGGCACTGCTGAAAGATTATGGAACATGGCTGGAATTATCGTGGGGGATCCATCAGAGAGGAAGGTGGTTGTTGTATCTGCAATGTGAAATATGACAGACATGTTGTATGATCTTGTGCTCAAGGCTCAGTCCCGTGACACTTCTTATACAGCTGCTCTTGATCAAGTGCATGAAAAGCACAAAGAAACAACCTATAATCTATTGGAAGAAGATGATCTTGATAAATTTCTCTCTCAGCTTCAAAGTGATGTGAATAACCTCAAAGCAATGCTTCATGCCATTTATATAGCTGGGCATGCTACAGAGTCCTTTTCAAACTTTGTTGTTGGGCATGGAGAGTTGTGGTCTGCACAGATATTGGCTGCTACTGTCAGAAAGCGTGGATTTCCTTGTGTGTGGATGGACACTAGAGAGCTCTGAACTTTGAACTTTTAATATCTAGAAAAATTTGCAAGGTCGGGTAAAATATTAAGCTAACTTGAAAAAGACACAGATTTGTGAGATAAAAGATTAAGAAGTAATCTACCAGAAGTATGAGGATCACCGCAACCATGGCCTGCTTTCTAAACCCTTGTGATTTCAGCTACTGAATAACAGCCCTGGCAGACTAGGAAAATAAAGGAGGCAACAAAGTAGAACGCCAAAAGAAGTAGAACACCTAGCTGAGGAAAGAGGCGAGCTTAGGTTTTGGTATTGAGAGCCAGAGGCCAGGCACGTGGCCCTCATGCCAGAAGCCTGACCTTAAAGGTTGCCAGCGAATGCCACAGATGTTTTTATATATATTAATGTTTAGTTTTAATAAATTGTTTAAAAGTATTAATAAGCTCTTTTAATAATTAAATTATCATTTTTATTAATACGCCTTTTTAGTAATTAAATTATCATTTTATATATATATATATATTAATTTTTAGTTGTAATAATTTATTTAAAAGTAATAATACACTTGCGTAAAATTTTAAATTTTAAATATATATATATATATATAATTATGAGTTTTAATTTAAATAATATAGGGCTAAGTATAAATTTAAATGGAGTCTGTGGGATTTGAACCCAGACCTCCCCACCAGTCAAGTCTTTACAAAGTCCGCCCTACCAACGCACCACATGATGTGACTTTTAAAAATAATTT
>SNQJ01S0054398.1:0-14733 GCA_010110895.2 Picea sitchensis | reverse complement strand
TTATACTTGTGTTTAGGTTTTTTTAATTGAAATTTAGATTTATGATTTTATTTTAGTGTTAAATTTAAGGTTTGAATTTTTAAATTTAAAGAAAATTATAAAAGTTTTTTTTAACCATAATTGGGAGATTTTTCTACAAAATAAACCTAAAATTTTAATGACTTTATGAAACATATAGCTAAACAAAAAGCACATCGATTAACTACTTCTTCAATTGCTACATTGACTCACTGGGTTTGGGTCCAATTTTACAATTTCCATGTCATGAGTGAGCTAATGCACCGTCTCTTCTTCCTTTGGTCCTGCACAATTTGAATTTACAGACTAACACCTGATTTGAGGCATTGTTCTCTGCTCAAATTAATAACCATGTTTCGAAGGATATTGCATTCAACCTCCAAAAAAACTAATTGAAATTTTCATTGGACAAGTGTGCCCACGATTATTCCTACATAAGTGATAATCCGTTGTTCATTTTCACGATTTTTTTTTGCGGCTAAAAAAATTGAAGTTCTATTAGGATGAATGGACTCTTCATGATTTTTTAACTCACACATGATCTCCTTCAATTCCTGATAATTCATGGACTCTCTGGTAGAAGAGACTCTAAACTAGTTGTAGGTGCTTTGTTCTCCCCATTACCCAGAGGCTAATTTCTCGTAGGTGCCCAATGAGGAATCAAACTAGGTACAAATATGGCCAACAAGAAAGATATGAGCAAATTCAAGAAGAAGGAACATGGATGCAAACAAAGTTCTCAAAACCCATAACGTGGGTTGAGCTCAACTCCTTCCATCCCTAGTAAACCTAATGAGTGTTGGTTTCATTCACTAAACAGAAAATGGTACCTTCACAATGACATAACTCCTTCCAATTTCATAGAGAATTGAGACAATGGAGATTAGAGTCCCCAAAATAAGGGAGATAATTACTAATAAGGCTCATAAAGTATGAATCTAGCTTGGAAAATAAAGGCTCCCTTGGTCTAGAAGAGGATTAGTACTCCTTAATAAAAAACAAACAAACCACCCCAAGCGAGTAAACATACCTCACTAGATTATTAAGTGTGATAACCAAGACCTCCATAGTAGCTTAGCATACCAAGAAGCCATAATCCCATCATGACAAGAAAAGAGTCCTTTCATGAATTTATAATGATACATAGTTGAGCATGGACATGTGAAGAGGTAGCTCTCATAACTCTCCTTGCTATACAAATGAGTAATCATATGCCTTAATTGCCAATAATAGTCTTAGAATCCCATAGGTCTCATAATAACCCCTTTGGCCCCACCCCATCAAATTATAAAAGCTTGTTAAATTATATTAAGTGTAATTTTATAGTGTTGTTGAGTGTTACTAATAATAAAGAAAGAACAATATTTCAAATTGATTTCTTTTTACAATTTACATACAAAATTGTAAAACTATCATTTTTAATTTAAAATAAAATAAAATATAAATGAAATTATTATATACTTTGAATTATGTTTATTTCAAATTGATTTCTTTTTAAAATTTACATACAAAATTGTAAAACTATCATTTTTAATTTAAAATAAAATTAAATATAAATGAAATTATTATATACTTTGAGTTATGTTTATTTCAAATTGATTTCTTTTTACAATTCATATACAAAATTGTAAAACTATAATTTTTAATTTAAAATAAAATAAAATATAAATAAAATTGTTATATACGTATGTAACTTTTGTTTGATTATCTTAATTATCTTTTTTATTTCCATGAATTTACCAATAAAATTTAGGTAAATTAGATTATAGGTTTTAGAGTTTTTTTTAGGTAAAAAAATAATAATTATATATACTTTTCAAAACTATCTACAAAGGGGTGTAGTTGTTTTGTTTTTCATTGATTTTGGGAAATTGGGAAAGGGTGGGTAACGTTACCAATTAGCTGAAAACCATTCCATAAACTTGAAATTTTTTTGAAATCTTCAACTTGGAGAAAAAATGAGAACTTGGAAAAAGTTTCTAATTTCGAGAACTTGTCATATTCGGTAGTTCAAGTTTAGTAAACGCCCAGATCAATGAATCCACATCGTCGAGATTTCATTCCGTTAATGTAATTATCCAAAGCTGTAAAATATGAGACTTTGTTGGTTTAAACTTTCATTTCCATAGAATCTCGGGAGCTTCTATTCCACTTTGTTGGTTTAAACTTTCATTTCCATAAAATCTATGGAGCTTCTATTACTTTTGAATATAAAAATTTGACAATGTTGTTTATAAAAAAATTGGCATGGTTATTTATGTTTTAATATTCATTAGACATAATGATTACTTAGGAGTTTGTTTTGGGTTTGTGGAAGATTAATGAAAGATTCTCTCCAAATTTAAAATCATATATCACTATATAATTGTACCAAGTTTGAAGACAAAAATTTGTGTGTGCAATCATGTCTGCAATTTCATTTTTTTATGGGACTATATCGACATCTTCACCATGGAAATTATTGCGTGCAATCAATGCTATGAAGTCGGGATAATAGAATAGCATCTCCGTTGAGACCGTGCCCATCGTTCGCATACACATCAAGAGAGGAAACATTTTGCACATACCTATAAACACATGGTGTACTTCGCTTTAACAAAAAACACAACTGCTTATGTGTACTTTGCTTTAAGGAAAAACACACTTCTCTTCCGTTGCTTCTTTATTCTGCAACTAGAAAAAATAATCCTCATGGCGAAGAAGCCCATATTTTCAAATGGTATCAGATTGAAAAATAAATTGTCAAGATCATGGAAAATAGCTATTTTTAGATTATTAAATAATTAGCAATAGACAAATTTTATGTACTATTCTATTTCTCAATATTTGTGTTCATGTTCCGAGATATTTTCTCTCTTCTCGATACTCGTTATGTTTCCATACATCTCTGTTTTGTAAAACAAATATTAAATTTTCTCGTCGAAGCTATGTTGTACGCAGTATTAGATTTCGTTCTTCTCATGGGTAATTTTTATTTTCAGGTGTGAGTTCCTTTTTCTCAACAATTTTTTTAATGTTTCCTCTATCATTTCAAAATCCCCTCCAGATTTGTTTATCTATAATATATAATATTTTTTATATTTGTTTTAATATATAATATTGAGGTTTTCAACTTAATTTATCTATAATATATAATATTTTTTATATTTGTTTTAATATATAATATTGTGGTTTTCAACTTAATATTTCTTATAAATTTGAATCAAGCTTCTAAAGGTTAGATATTCACATTCCAAAGTTCCCATGTTCCAAAAACTAATACAACATATACATATTTTAAATGTTGTATATCCACATTCCAAAGTTCCTATGTTCCAAAAACTAATACAACATATACATATGAATATATAATAACAAGGGAAATAATTGCAGGTAATGACTTCAAGTTGTTAACAGGGAAGACAATGAAAACAATGATATAAATAAGAAAAACAATAGACTCGACTTCTTATGATAGACAGATTGATATGTGGTAATGAAGAAAGCATATTGGCAATAAAACAAATACGGTAATCATCATCAACAGAGTTGAACCAAACACAAACCAACAATGTTTAACAAATACAATAATCGTCATCAACTGAGTTGAACCAAACACAAACCAACAATGTGTTTAGACATTTTGGATTCTTTCTCTTTTTTCCAAAGATTTTGGTGCAACAATGAAATTGGCGACCGTTTTAATGTCATATTCCAAATTTGTCTCCTCTAACAAAACTTACACGTTGAATTGATGGTGAACAATCATATTATAAACGACACATTGTATTGGAGTGGTTTAGAAAAGTTTGAAAACCACTCAACCACAAAAATATTAATTTAAAGGGAGATAATTGTGTTCTTGATGAAGAGGAGGGGAGGGCCGAATGGAAAAGAAGCATATGGACTGATATAAGAAGGGATTAATAGGACTAGGAATCAACACATCAAAAATGCCCTGTCATTAGCCTTTGGCTTTCTCTAGTTTTTCGTTCGCATTAATCATTCTCGATTCTTTCGCCCATTCTTGGCTCTTAATCTCAATAGCAATACTCGCCAAGATTCATCCACATGATAACATTCAAAATATATGAGAAGTAAATATGCTTCAACATCTCTAAAAAAATATATTTATAATTAGTAGATTTTAAAGTAAAATTCCAAACAAAAATCAACACCCTAAAGAAATGAAGAACCCATAGAAAAATATGACATGGAATGATAATCACAACAAACCACAAATGAAGAACCCATAGAAAAATATGACATGGAATGATAATCACAACAAACCACATGGAACACAATCATTGATAGTTATTAACTAAAAATACATGCATACTTCCCAGGCTCGAAGATAGATGTATAGTGCCCTTTATCTAGGGAAACTTGACAGATAAAGACATATTAAGTGAAGAAGGGTACTCGCGAAGATTCATCCACATGATAACATTCAAAATATATGAGAAGTAAATATGATTCAACATCTCTAAGAAAATATATTTATAATTCTAGTAGATTTTAAAGTAAAATTCCAAACAAAAATCAACACCCTAAACAAATGAAGAACCTATAGAAAAACATGACATGGAATGATAATCACAACAAACCCCATGGAACACAATCATTGATAGTTATTAACTAAAAAGACATGCATACTTCCCAAACTCGAAGATATATGTATAGCGCCCTTTATCTAGGGAAACTTGACAAATAAAGACATATTAAGTGAAGAAGGGTTCATAATGAATTAAAAATACATAATAAATAAAGTTATTGATAAAAGAGAGTGCGAGAATATCATCCTTCCACGTGGATAACAACACAACAATGTTGAGGGAGCAATCAATGCAATACCCACTGACCACTTTCTCTCTTCATTATTGGGCTTGCCACCATTAATAAATACACACTTCATTCCTTGTCATTTCCAATTCACTTAGTACAGATTCATTTATTGCATTTATTGATTGCCAAATTGCTCCTCTCCAATACCAACAGAATTTAATTCATCCTGTGACCACTTTCCCAATGGCTAGCTTTATATATTGTCAATTTGCCAATACCCATCATGAACGCCCTTAATTTTACGTTATTAGTTAAACAAATCAGTCACCTACTTTGCTTAAGTTCATGTGAATCCAGATTAAATTCATAATATCCATCTCATTTAATGCTAATACCCTTGAATTATGGATGAAAAAAAGAAAACATCTCGTTCCAATCTAATAGCATATGTTTATGGTAATATAACGAGTGAATGATTACAAGGTAGTATCTTACTATCGAACCATGACATGTAAACGAGATGTAAGTAATGATAATTGAATAAATGGTCAATATTTTGCTAAACTACATAATTATGATCGTACTAATTCCATGATTTATATTTTGTTTATATTAGTTGGCATTTCGTGCTAATAGACAACCCAAAATTGAATATGGCCGAAATTTTATCATAAGAACATGGTATTAATATGGAATATAGAGGCGATCAAATCCACAAAGCATCGCACGAAAAAAGACAAAATCTAATGCTCTAACATATGTTTTTGTACGTTTTAATGAAAAGCGACCCTGCTCGATATCAAACGTTCAATAAAATCATAATACGCACGAGGTTTACACTTTAAAGTGGCTATTGTTATCACAAATTGCGAAACTTGTGATTTTTTAAGTGGCAAAATTATTTCATTGTTTCCAAAGAGTAGATACAATTTTTTTAATGTTTCTTTGATCTACTTTGGAGTGACACAGGCTTCGAAACAATGCATTTTTTGATTTGCATAGTAATGTGAGAATGGAAAGAATGAAGTGCGAAGAACATGAAGATTTTGCACAAAGAAATGGTCACACTAAGAAATAAATATGATATAAGAATCAATCTGGTACTGCAGCCACATATCTTTGCTCTCACATGAAGGCGGTTTCTTAAAATATTACAACTTTCTGAGTTTCTAAAGTTATAATAAGGAGTAACAGAGAGTAGAGCAGCACCTTCAAGAGTTCCTAAATTTATAAGAATTAGTAACAGAGAGTAGAGCAACACCTTCAAGCTCTTAATCAAAAAAGATAAGGTGAGATGTGCCTTCCTCGAGTCTGGACATTTAGTTCCCACCTCAAAGATAGCGAAAGGTTCAGTAAGTGCCACATATCACCCTTGCATGTGACTGCCAAAACTTATGGTGCTATCTGCAAGGAACAAAATAACCTCGTATCCTTCATTCTACCTAGAGATCGAATTTTATGTCCAAAACTGATGGAAACCCGGAGCGTAGAGGAGGATACTGGTTTTCCCAAAGATCCCTTACTCTGTTCTACGGATTTCTGGTCCCTTCAAGAATATTAATGGAAATAAATGAAGAATTTTTATGATATTTGTCTGCTAGGCTATGGTTGGGCATGAACTCGTACAGGAAAACGAGAGAATGCTATTTGTCGGCCCATAACATCGAGTTCTTGCTTCTCAAAGGCTATGACATCCCTTCCTGACATATCCGCTTCGTGAAAATCCAATGAAAGTGGGGGATGGATGGAAAACACTCCCAGAATGCTTTGCAGGTAGTTGAACTTTAGTTGTAAGAAGATTACAAAGTTTAGATCATCTACAATCTGGAAATCATTACACAAAGAAAACAGATTTAGATTTAAGTTTTTACAATAGGAGTAGTCTATTGAAATTCAACACTATGACAACTTAGATATCTAGAGATAAAAGTCTAGTCTATTCAAATTCAACACAATATATCTAGCGATAAAAGGTCGAGGTATGGTACCTGTGTATTTTCTTTTTTACACATAGCTAAGGTGTATATATATNAAATCTCAGAGGAATTTGGTGGTGTATTAACATATAGGTATTGCCTTGCAACAGGGCACATGTATGTCACCTATGGACTTTGGCAGGTGCCCAAATTTACTTCTTTGCTTAAATTATTGCTACTAGATAGCAGGTCCAATTCCTTTGGGTAATTGCTACTAACGCAGAATCATTACGACCATGTGCAAGGAAGATGCCAAATGGGATGGGAGGGACTATGTCACGATAATCTAAACGCCTGTGTTAGTCCTGGGTTCCTTCCGTGCCATTATGCCCTGGGTATTTGGGGCTGATATGAAGGAACAAATGATGAAATATCAGCACACTACACATGTTTTTGCATTCTCACAGGCCTCCCTGTATCCACAAAGCATTGCAAATTAGTCAATAACTATTGAAGCTTTGTTTGAACAATACATAGGGCTAGGTAATTGTGCTATCAAATCCATCGAGGTGCAAATCTCAAACTATTTCTTAAGATTGCACCTCTAGGGAATCGATGCCTCGCCATGCATAATAGCTCGGGAATTAATAAGGACCTTAGGTGAGGGAATTAATAAGGACTCCCATCCCTTCATATTGTAGATCATATGTTTAATGAGGTTTGGAATGTGTGTTATGTGACAACTTATGAAGTCGATGAAGCTTGCCATGTGACTTGCAATGTGACAACTTATGAAGTCGATGAAGCTTGCCATGTGACTTGCAATGTGACAATTTAAAACCATGAGACATGTCATCGTACTAAATTATGGGATGAGTTGTTATGGTAATGAGCCATTGACCACTAATTCCCCAATTTTTAAACTTGAACCATAGTTTGCCCAACTATCTACTTTCTTGGTTGTGTTCACGTAGGACATGATAGAAATTGATAGAGGAGAAGGAACTTGCTTCTCACTTGCTACGATCTAGAATTGAAGCTAGGGGCTAGTCTCCCACCTTTGAGTTATGCATGATATGATTAATTATGGTTTTGAAATATCTTATCACTATTAGTTGATTCTATACCAATTCCTTTGGCCACTTTGAGTCCTTACCACAAAGCATAAGCTTCTATTTTTTTTGTTGGAAACAATATCAAGATCCCAAGCATATAAATTTCAATTATTCCTCCTTGAAAAAAAAAATTGATATCTAAATTGACCTCAATCTTATTATTACTATAATAAATATTATTAAAAAACACTTTCATAATCAAAATATTACAATCAACATAGTAATATGCCTAAATTTATTTTTTGCTATTTAGAGAGATGTATGACTTATTTCATGAATTAACCTATATACATTTTTAAATTATTAAAATGGTAAAAAGAGTCACAAGACTTTAAAATTAATTCATTGAATTACTACAAGCCCTTAAAAAATTACCATTATATAGTAAAGGATATGTAAAGAGCGAGTAGCTTTCAACCCTTTGATATTGGTAAATATTATAGTGTAGACGTGTTCCTTGTGAAGTCGCATGGCAAGAGTCGTAGGATCATATGATGAGCCCTCATAAAGTCATATGGGCATAGGGATGCGAGCTCATGATAGTTGGAGCTCATATGGCCAAATTTTCTATAATAGTCCATCATTGCATTTCACTATTACCTAATAAAAATTAGGTCAAGGATGGCATTTTTCGTAGATATTAAATGTTACTTCTAAGTTAATTTTAGTTTTAAACTTAGTGTGCAAATGATGTGTTTTCATTATGATTAATGTTATGCCCTACCCATTCATAATAAATGCGTATATGTATCGTTATTGTTAAGGGTGGGTTGAGTCTAAGAGTTAAAAAAAAATGTAGGTAAATGTAAAATGCACATGGTTGTTGTAAGAGATGCTTAGCTTGCTTGCATGCATGTTTAATAAAGTGGTTGATGTTAGGAGCCACCTACCAGTAGTGTTTATCTCTTTCAAAACCATATGGTTTTCTTTCCAGAAATATCTACCTTCCATGTGGATGTGGGGGCAACGGAGAACCGTTGTTAATGCTGGCTTCGCTTACACGTAGGGTTTGGTTTGGTTTTGTTTTGTTGCACACCACGCGCCGCCTACAGCTCCATACATAGTCACCGTCACCGTCTGGGTAATGTTTAAAATAAAATAAAATGTGGCAATCAACTCTAATGTATTTTTATAAGGTTAATAGTTAGTTAACCGGGGTTAGAAACAAAGGAAGGCTAGCTCAACCCAACCCCTTAGTTAACCGGGGTTAGAAACAAAGGAATGCTAGCTCAACCCAACCCCTTCCTTTACTCCAGGGAAACCTTCCTTTCTTTACGGTTAATTCCGTCTCTCCTGAGATAAGAAGGATACAGAATATTTAATACCTGCAGCCCAAAGCAGAAAGTGTCCCATAAGTTTAATTGCTTTTCTTTCTCTGAGACGAGGAGACGAGTTCTGATCTCATGGCTGCACACTTAAACGGCTGCTACCGAGAAGTCGATATGGAAATGAACAGTGTGAGGCTCTTGAGTAAAACTACTACCACTGGGTCAGTTGATCCTTTTAGAGTTGAGCTGGATCGCCTCCAGAACCAACTAAAGGGTAAGCTTGATTCCCGACTAACTCATCTACCACCGCAGCTACATTCATATTTTATTCATTCAATTTAGTAAAACATATGTTTAAGTAACATTACTCTGTAGCTGTGGCGTCAAGAATGTTCATAGGTGACCGTCGGGATAAAACTCAGACAACAGTAGGACTGCTATCTGCATGAATTTAAACTTTTACGTTTTGATGAATTCTCGAGTATTGAATAAACTAACAGCGACGTGCCTCTGCAACATGCTATAGCTGTTTTCTGTTTCTCTCGCTAAGTAGTCACAAGGTTGAAATTCCAGTCATTATTTCCTTGGGTCGCTAACAAAACAAATTGTTCAAAATTTGAATAAATTTAGTCACATGTACATAGAAATCTCAAGACGCAAATTGCCTCTGCAACATGCTATAGCTGTTTTCTGTTTCTCTCGCTAAGTAGTCACAAGGTTGAAATTCCAGTCATTATTTCCTTGGGTCGCTAACAAAACAAATTGTTCAAAATTTGAATAAATTTAGTCACATGTACATAGAAATCTCAAGACGCAAATTTATATCTCGGTTGGTAGCTGAACTCAAGCAAAATGACGTTGCTCTGTAAATTTAAATAGCTTCAATGCCAAAATGATTCACACAGAAATCTCTCAGGAATTCTGTCAAAGTTAATTTTGACAAAACAAGTATCTTACCTTCTGTCATGCTGAATGCCTGATTCGAACTCTCTGGTTGAATTGTATTAAAATTTACGGAACATTTGGTAGTAAAGGACAAAGAAGATTTGTTGAAAGCAGATGCCTGCGTAAGAACATTTCATTCCAGTGTAAATAAATAACATCTCCGTCATAGCAGTGCGCAATGACTCCTATATTTAACTGTATCCTTTTCGACGTCAGAGATGTTAGAAAAGAATAGAATGGCACAAGGATAAAGCCGATCGGTTGGTGAAGGGCCCTTTTCAACTTCTGCTTAAATTAAAATAACACTCGTTTAAAAAGGTTAAACTGATACGGTAACACTAGTTTAAAAAAGACACGGCAACAAAATTTGATTTAGTCTCGGGCATCTACTGTGTGGACTTACTCTAAAGTCCGATTATAAAATTCAAATTTACATGGTTCAAAGCCAGAGACATATTAGTGGAATAAATAGCTTTAGAGGTGGTGGTTGAGCATAATTCTATTTTGATGTTAGTGGAATCAAAAATTCCTTAGAGGTGGTAGTTGAGCACATTGCTGGTTCGGATTAGATTTATGAGAAATGAATGAAATATATTTTTGCTAACTTGTTTGTCTTTTAATATTAAAAGGACTCCCCAACAAGTTATGGTTTATAAATGAGCATTAGTTTCTCTCACCCTGACGTTTTATCGGAATCATAGCTTCAAACAAGTAATATCCGTTCATCTGTTATCTATATCAAAAACACTTTTTCAATGGTATTTCCTTTTTCAGACTTTTCATGGCTCTAAATGTAAGGAATGCACATACGTCAACGGAATTGATGTATTTGCCATAATTTCAATCTCTGAAATGTGCATTTTTGTTCCATCTCATGTTTAAGCTTGTTTTTGAATGTTTCTTTATCTGTAATTGCGGTAATTCGTCGATTGCTTTCTGAAACATTTCTTCTTCTTTTTCTGGCTGAACACACAGAGAAAGCATTTCTTATTTTCCTGACTGAAGAAAAATAGAAAAGATAGGCAACATGTGACAAGTGAGTTTGTTTTTTCTAAAGCAGTGGAGATATTAGTAGTATGAGCTAGTTTTTCTTGTCATTGTGCTGATATTGACTTGCCAGATAAAGATCGAGAATAATGAGAAACTCACGCGGAAATTAAGGCCTTGAAGTTAACAGAACGCTTGAAAGAAAAGGCCGTTGAAGAGGTAAGGGCATCCACATGTCCAACTTCATACTTAGAAGAGCTTTCGACTTTTATAGCTACCATAGGTTAAAAAATGATATATGTAACAAGTTACAGGGTAATCAACTCAAATATATGCAGACCATTCAGTATTGTTATGAAATAAATTTTAGTTTTAAGTTTGGGTGGATTCTGATCTAGCTTTAACAGCTTACCAATACTCTGGGGAAAGTGGAGGAGAAACTCAAAACCAATGAAGCGCTTCTTGAGAGCAAGGTATCTTGCAATTTAGATAAGCAGTTGCACATTTTGAATTTGCCTTATTAATTTTGAATATAGCTTCAAGGTATAACTCTCATCCATGAAAGTACTTTTCTGTTAGATCTATGACATAAAGCTCCAACTGTCTTTGATATTCTGTGTTGTAGAATCTTGAAATAAAAAAATTAAACGATGAGAAGAAAACGGCTTTGGCTACACAATTTGCAGTAGAATCAGCTCTTAGAAGGGTGTATGCTGGTCAAAAAGACGAGGAAATGATACCGTTGGAAGCTCTTCTGGCACCATTTGAAGCGGAGATCAAAGCCACGCGACACCATGTACAAACCAAACTCATCTTTATTTTCTCTTCAGTAATTTGAGGCGGTGCAGCATGCTAAAAAGCCAATGTGTTTGGCAGATTATACTGTTGCAAGAAGATTACAGAGCTTTAGAACGACTCACAAAGTCCAAAGAAGCAGCTCTTCTTGAAGCAGAAAAGACCGTGCAGGTTGCTCAGGAAAAGGCAAATATGGTTGACGATCTACAAAACAAGAATCAGGAACTGACAAGACAGCTCGAAATCTGTCAGGTGACTTTTTCCTACTCTTATTTTGTTTTATGACTTGCTCCAGTAAGTAAAAAGAGACGAGCAAGATTTCTATTTGCCAGGAAATAATGGTGCCTGGAGGTATGTTCAGAAATTTGCGATAGCAGCGTTCGTATTTTTAGGGGGTTAGTATGGAGACGTGTGGCTTATTCCTTGATGGTCGTCAATGGGGGATGTTTATATCTATTCAATTAAATATTCTTATGTACGCTAAAAACGGAGACTTTTTCTGTTTACACATTCATTTGTTGAAAAACATACTCTAATTTTTCTTCAGAGATTTTGGGAATGGTATTGGTATGCATATCTATAAATTCTTTCAATAGTATTTGTTTGTATGGTTTTTTACGTTGATAACCCCATGGATAGTACATTTGGTAAGACATTTTCATACTTTTCCAGGTTTTTTTTTTAATGTACTGTTTCAAGTCTTGTGTCCCTGCACCTTTATCATTCAGGAACTTAAGGACATCATATATAATTCTAGTCAAAATTTTCAAAGCAAAAGAAGCTTAGAACCAAGAAGTATAAATATATTCAAAGGAGTGTGTAGGAGTGTTATGGGTGATAGCATTAAGACCAATGTTCACACTTTAAATAATAGATTTCAATGGCAAGATATCCTTTGTGTAGGAGTGTTATGGGTGATAGCATTAAGACCAATGTTCACACTTTGGATAATAGATTTCAATGACAAGATATCCTTTGTGTAGGAGTGCTATGGGTGATAGCATTAAGACCAATGTTCACACTATGGATAATAGATTTCAATGGCAAGATATCCTTATCTTCAAAGAAGCATAGGTCAAAATAAAGTAAGAGTTGATGTTGCAGTCAACTTTGTTTGAATATTATTGATTTGGATGAGAATTTGAATCTCGAGAGAAGCCTCACACTACCAGGATTGTGGGTTGTTGTTTCCCTCCATAGCAAGGGCTTTGTATCCTAGCTTAGGATCATAATTCCCTATTGGATTCAAAGACCAAATGAGTTTATCTTCTTCATTGTTCAGATTTATGAAACAACTTCTTAATTTTCTAGTGCAGTATCCCTATATTTCTACATTCTTCACTAAGAGTCCAATCTCCTCCCAAGTCCAAAATTAGTTGGGGTGGGAGCCTATATGCATCATTATTGCCAATCCAAGAGTCCAAGCTAATCTAGAATTTCTTGCCTCTGCTAATTATCCATACCAACCAATTTCCTATTAGGGGGAAGGTAGTAACCACTATTTTCCATATTGTCGAAGCATTCAAAATATGTCCGAATTGGCTTTCTTACTCATTCCTCTATGGTTTCAAGAGTAATATATTTATCTTTGAGTACTTGTACCTAGAGACCAAAGCGTTGTAGTCAATCTCCATACATTTTTGTCTACAGGGTCATTTGAAAAAAGTAATATGTTCTTTAGGCCCCATCCACCTTGAGATTTTCGTATTGCAATTTTTCTAGGAGGCTAAAACCATCCCCTTTTTTCCTATCTCCCTAGACTTGATGGAATTTAATTGCTTGATTTTGTCTATCCTAGACTCCTTTCAAAATTCATGTCTGGGACATCTAATAGTTAAAGATGGAATCTAGAACTAATTTGACAAGAACCAATCAACCACCTATAGAGAGCCATCAATTGCACCATGTGTTGAGTTTCCTCTACCTTGGCAATTATCCATTGCCAACCACTTTTTTGACACTGGTTGATTTGGAAGTACAAAGTTTTTTCATTTTTAGAGAGGCCCCACTAGGAGATTATTGACTTGTCAATGTTTAGTTTCATACATGTTGCCTTATAGAAGAGATTGATGATCTCTCTAAGATTTTCAACCATTCCTCTAGTTCTTTCACATAAGATTAAAATGTCATCAATGAAGAGTAAATTGGTGACATTGAAAAAAGTAACAACATTTATAGTACAAAGTTTTTTCATTTTTTAGAGAGGCCCCACTAGGAGATTATTGACTTGTCAATGTTTAGTTTCATACATGTTGCCTCATAGAAGAGATTGATGATCTCTCTAAGATTTTCAACCATTCCTCTAGTTCTTTCACATAAGATTAAAATGTCATCAATGAAGAGTAAATTGGTGACATTGAAAAAAGTAACAATATTTATATATTTGATGTTTGGGTGGCCTCCTTAAGTGATGGGATGAGACTCTTTGCAACACCAAGAGCTATGTGTTGAGACAATCTTAATATCTCGAGAGTGAGCTATAGACTTCCATTATTGCCCCTAAATATGGGGATGTTAACATGTTTTCTAAGTTTGAAGAAGACAAATACTTTGTAAATAAAAAATAGTTTTAAATCATAAACCAATAATCTAAGCTATCTCCAAAAAGTTCATATACTCTTTAATAACATTTAACCTTAATCCTATATATCAAATCAAATAAGAAGCTTTCTTCCCATTTAACCTCTTCCTCAAAATAAATCAAAACCAAAATTATTTTAAAATAATATAATATTATACCCAACAAAGGTCCAAAACGTACCCATATAATGCCATGCAGTTTTTTTAATATTCCGTCATGCACTAAACTAAGGGATTAATCTTAGCATATTAAAAAGACTTTGGGAATAAGCATGGAAAGACATCACTCTAGCATTAGATATCGCGTAGCACCTTAAATATCCGTCGTTCTACAAGATACGATTT
>SNQJ01S0054397.1:62125-73677 GCA_010110895.2 Picea sitchensis | reverse complement strand
ATATAACTTTTAACTTCTTGACTTTTCCCCCCCTTCAGTGTGAGACTATGACCTAGTGGGGGTGCCCAGGCCACTGAGTCTCCTCCTCACCTCTCTAAGAGGTGGGGGACATTACAGTGCATGGGGGAGGCAATTGAACTATCAACTTAACCTATAGAAGATTGATAATGATCCCTATTGTCAAAACTATAAAACCTAAAAGATGACCCGATGTCATGCAAAAACCACATTTGTTTGGATTCAAGTGAATCTGATAGTAGCGACATCGCTCAAAGATAATTCAGAGGTGCATGGGATGATCATCTCTCTTCCGAGATCGTGATGCTAAATCATTGAGATAAGCCTCGACTATGTTTTTGAGATTGTGGAAAGCAGAATACATGGCTCACTGAAAGGTGGCTCTAACATTTTTGAGGCCAAAAGGCATCTTCCTATAAGAAAATGTACCCCATGGATAGATAAAAGTTGTTTTATGTTGGTCCTTGGGATTAATCTGTATCTGACTGTATCCCAAGAAACCATCCATGAAAGATAAGACCTCACAACCTACACATTCATCGAAAATCTGGTTAATGAATGGGGTGGGGAAATTATCCTTTGGACATGCCTTGTTCAAATCATAGAAGTCCATACATACGCAAATCATTCCCTGCTTTTTGTTGACCAGAATGGGATTTGACACCCATTGAGTCAACTGAACAGGGTAGATGAAACCAGCTTTGAGTATTTTCTCTACTTCATCCTTGATAGTTTCTCCTTTCCGAGGATTAACCAGATGAAGCTTCTGCTGGACCGACTTGGCGTCAGGGTAAGTTGTTATTTCATGTTCAACGATTCTTGGATAAATGCCTAGAATTTCCTTGTAAAACCAGGCAAAAACATCGCATAATTATTTAAATAAATCTGTATAGATTTGAATCTCCTCGGGGGAGCAGTCCGCTCCGACGAAGACATTCTCCACGACACCAGGGGTTCTGGAGATTTCGATAGGTATCATTTTCGAAATGGTTTCCATATTACCCTCGATGTAAACTATGTGCCTAGCCAGAGGATTAATAGGACAAGACCTATCTCCATTCATAGTCAACACGAATTCACCTACCTCAATTCTTCCTAACTACGGGAGAAAATAAGATCTGTGATGGAGATCATCCCATGGTTTTTCTGGACTAGTCAATGCCTTTATAATCGCCTCGTCATAGGGAAAGACCAAGTCTAAGGAATCAGTAGTGGTGAGTGAACCTTGAACCCAGGTTGGCTCAAAAACTGGATCTAACTCTTGTGTGGGAGTCAAATCGGGGTCGGCGGAAGCTTGCTGGACTATAAAGTATGCAACCTCTACCGCGAACAAATGAATGGCCATGCCATGTTTCCCTATCCCTTCCATCATGGCCAATGGGGAAGGAAGAGTCCACAGATCATTAAAGTAAGTCATGCGGAAGGACGACACTTGAATGATTTCAGCCTTAGGCTGGTAGGCGACAACTGATATCATCTTGACATCGTCGGAGGGAGGCGGGTAATCGAAAGTACCCATGAGAGGTGGGCACAAACCAACCCCCATGTTGACAATGTCGATCTATGGGTTATCAATCATCGGGACTGTGGATGCCCCCGATGAAGGTTCAGGCCTGGAGAAGGACAATTGATCAATGTTCATGATTCAACCCTTGTGTGGAAACAAGGGTTGAATCATGAACATTGATCAATNATGATTCAACCCTTGTGTGGAAACAACAAGACACAAAAAAATGTACCAGCCACTGCATGCATGGAATATTTCCAATTCCTTCCTAATAGGAGGTTGTAGTCAAGAGGTGCATCGATCACTTAAACTTCAACGCACATGGTCTTCCCTCCTAACTACATGGGGAAAGAAGGGGTGATTCCATGTGGTCTGAAAGAACAACCATTGAAATTTGTAAGAAGAGTAGGTGAAGGAGACAAAACGGGTTGGCCAATGGCCTTCTAGCGTACGAAAAATATTCCGAGTAAAATGTTTCTTGGTGGAATCCACTACTATATGAAATGCAACGATATAAGGGAGACGAGGCTTCAAGTCGGTTGTATCAAGCATGATAGTTCCTATATTACATGTCTCGATGGATCCTAAGGTAGCTAGCAGAGCCTTTCTCTGCGAAGGGAAACTCTGGAGGACCTCCAAAGCAGACATCGCGCAAGGGGTTTGTGACAAATCCTCCACCACAGTGTAGTTATGGGCATCCCTCACATTTGGATTATGTGAATCCTTCTTGAATGTCTGTTTCAGGATGTGTTTCATTGTTTCTCCCATCGTTCTCTCGATATGGAGAGGAACAGATAGGTTTTCAGCTTCTTTACCCTTTTTAGCAGTACTTGGCATTCTGTAATCGTGTTCCCTAGTAGCTATGTGAGATTCACCTTTCAACATATAGATATTCGAGTTCGAGGGATTACTAGATGATGAAGGGGGTCCCTGACTGCTCCCATCCATGTTTGTCGAGGCTTGAGTTAACTTTTTCCCATGAGGAAATGGGTTCATTAACACTGCAAGTTGTTGTTGTGCCAATAAATTTTGGGCTTCTGCGAGTCGAGGGCACAAGTGAGTCGGGTGGTCTTCCATGTAAAGGTTACAAGGATACTTTGAGTTCTCTCTCTTTGTGTTTCCCCCACTAGAATTATTGGTGGGTTTCTTATCCCCCTTACCCTTCTTTCATTGTTTCGTCTTCCCGTCGGCTTGCTAGTTGGCCTTCGGGTTCATCGATTACAAATTGTGTACATCCGATGTCTGACTAGGGAGAGAATTCAAACTAGAGGTTTGGTTGGTCATTGTCTATTGTATCGACAATTGATGAAATTGATTTGACAGTTGATCAGCGGGCTTCACTTGTGCTGAACCAACAATGCCATCGACATGTGGTCCAGAATTTTGTCTGGTCTTGTCAAATATAGACCTCGATGCATTTGGAAACATTTCATAAAGTAAACCAGACTGAGAGTAAATAAACTCTAGTTGTTGAGCTCTCATTATCGCTTCTTATTCTAAAAATACCCTTAACGTTGCTACGTCTTTGGATAACTGAGGGACCAAAGACTTGATGAACCACTCCAGTAGGAAATCTGGTGGGATTGGTACCTTTATCAAACTCTTTCGGTGTATCCATTCTCGGATGTGATCAGAGATATGGTCTGCCTTTGTCTGCTCAAAGTTGGCCAGTAATTCAGTGTCGGCATTGTATCTCACAGGTAATTGAAAATGGTTTAAGAAAACCATTTCCAATTCACCAAAAGTAGAGTATCTTGAGCGATCGATATCGATTTGCGGCACTCCCGATGAGACTTCGTTGAAACATATGCAACTGTACAGAGTCGTCTTTTAATGATTTGGATGAGCACCATAAGTGAAAGGTAGTCACATGATCACCTATATCTTCGTTAGGTTTTCCTTCAAACTTTGGAATGTTCAATGGTAACTTGGTTGGCATAGGAGGCCAATGTGGATCATGACAAATTGGGTCATTTAATAATATTGACAAGTCTAGCAAATGAAAATTTTCCATAAACGATAGCTTAGGTTGTTGAATATGTACAGGAGGATAGGGGCCTGGGTTTTGGGTGGCACCAGGTTGTCAGGAAAAGATAGGCTATTGGCTTGGGTTCTGGTAAAATCCATGGCCTAGGATAGCATTAAGATACTGCTCTTGTTGAGACATCATTGGCTAACTACCATAATAGGATGTTGAGGGATGGGAAGGGATTTATCTCGACGTTGTGTTCCAAAGGTTCTAGAAAGGGTTTCCCCCTGTCGATCCGACAAGCATAGGTATCGAGCCTTACCCGGGGTTCCATTGACCATCGAAGGGGTTGCCCCCGGTCGGCATCCCTGATGAGAAAACTGATCCCTGCCACAGATTCCAAGGTCCTTGAGAAGTGTGTGCCCCCTATGCAGGAATAGTACCCTGTGCAGGATTTTGAGGTTGCAGAGGATCTGAGTTTATCTTGAAAAGAAAACCCTAAGTAACTCAGAAGTGATACGCAGGCTATATTACAGACTGGTCACGTACATACATGAGTTGTACTACTGGTAGGGCATGTACATATTCATTTTTCACTACCGACAGGTCACATACCTGTTGACAGATTGGTATCTATTGAGGATTGTTGCCTCTTCTCAGTTGGTCATGAGGGTGTGAGTTGCATCTTGCATTATAGAGTTGGTGCTCTTGTAGAGTTGTAGTCTATTCAGTTGTTGTTGATAACCCAAGGATTGTAGTCCGTAATAAAAAGAAAATTGTACATACATCTTCTATTCTTTGTTTTCCTTGTGGTGATGACTTATTGATGATATATGTTGCGTATATATGTTTCTGATGAATGTTTACACCTAACTGGTTATAAATGACATCAGTAAGTAATGAATAAAATGGTGATTTATGACTAAGGATTTTTGTGTAAAGGGAAGTTTGGGAAAATATCCCTGCATTGTTCATCCCCCGCTCTCAGTGTAGTCGATGTGTCCAACAATTGGTATCAGAGCGGGCCTTCACTATAAGTCTTAACAATATTGGAGGAGATCTATGGACACACACATGAATGATGAAGTTCCAATCCCTCATGAGGAAAACTATTCTACTTGGAGAATAGAGATGAGAGTGCATTTTAAGGAAATGGGAGCGGGTATTTGGAAGGCATCCATTGTTGGATCAGTTTGCTTGAAGAACAAGTCAAAATTTGCATCTCAAAGGGAATGAAAGAAGAATGATGCATTGGCTCTCAAGACAATTCTTAGTGGACTCTCAAGCTCTATCAAAGGGAGCATGGGACAATGCACTTCTGCAAAGGATCTATGGCTAAAGCTAGAGGAGACATACCAAATCAAGAAGGAATATATTGAAGACAACTCCATCAAGACCAATAAAGGTAAAGAAACTCCAAAAACTCTTGGTTGCATTATTTCTAAATGTGATGATATTGGCAAAAAGGAAGATCTTGAAGACATTTCAAATGAAGGTAAAGAATCATGTGATGATGTTGGCAAGAAGGAATATCTTGAAGACAATTCCATCAAGATCAATGAAGAATCTTCACAAACCCTTGATAGCAATATTTCAAAATGTGATGATGTTGAATATTTCTCTACAAGTGAAGAAGAAAATCTAGAAATAGTTTGTATAAAATCAATTGATTGTTATCCCATGGAAGAAGTAGAAGAAAAACTATCAGAGCTTAAAGAGAAAGTTGAAAGGGGTCTATATGAATACAACAATGACCATTATTATATAGACTATATCTATTTTTCAGATAACACTAAAAAGCTTCTTAGAAAGAATAAAAAACATGTCTTGAAAATGAAGGAAATGCTCAAAGAACAAGAATAAAGTAAAAATACTCAATTATAAGAAAAGGAAGAAGAGATCAAAAGACTAAAGAATGAAATAGAAGAAAAAAATATGGTAGATGATGAGATTAGCAAAAGTATTGAAATTATTGTCCATATCAAGACTCAAAGCCAAAAGGGTAGAGGATCTATTAAAGAATCAAGTAAATGAAAAGGAAGAGTCATGTCATAAGTTAGAAGCTAAAGTTGTTGATCTTAGAAAGAAAGTAGAAAAGTCAAACAAATTCTTGAATAGCTCAACACTCTTGAATGGGATATTGGAAATTCAAAGATCAAATGATAGATCAGGTATTGGATATAAAAAATAAGATACACATGCTGAAGCAAGCACCTCAAATAAGCATGAGGTAAGTCCCTCACTTTCAAAGGATGAAGACAATGTTGCAAGTCAACCATCCACACAAGGCAAGGAAACTTTGAAAAGAAAAAATCAAGGAAGACATCAAGAATCCATCTTTACACTTCAAAGAAGAGAGACATATTAAACATGGACACCAAAGCATAGGTATGAAAATGTTTTTCATGGCCACTGTTACTCATGTAATGAATATGGTCACAAAGATTTGGAATGCAGATTTATGCAAGGAAATATGATGAAAGATTTCATAACACCCTAAGGTGTTGGAGATGTAATCAATTGGGACACATTGATGTTCATTGTCACATCATGAGATGCTACTACTATAGAGGATTTGGTCATAAATCCCAGGATTTCTAGAACACAAGAAGAAAATCCATGATGAAGACTTCATATAGCATGACTAGAAGAAGGAATGAAGATAGGAAGGGATACATTTTTGAAAAAATGGAAGCTCAAAGATCAATTTCTGAGAAGTAAGGACACCTTCAGAAGTGGGTGAAGAATACTGAACAACCAAAGAAAAATGGAAGCCTTAAGGGAATCTCAAGTGTGTCATCTTCAGAAGAATACACAGGTTACAGTGGTAACAGTCACATACATACACATGCTAGCTTATGAATAGGCTGCATACATACACGAGTTGTCTGTGCAACATGACGCGTATATGTGGTAAATCCTTGGAAAAAAGGTTATGCACAAGGCTTGCAGTTTGATGTGATGGTATAACTTGTGTTGCAAGATCTGACATTGTTTATTATAGGATATAACATTGTTTGTTGCAGGTGATCATGATTACATGATGGCATACATATTTGTATGTATGATGGTGATATATGGTTGAGTGATGAAATACTATATTTGATGCATGGTACTAACCCTTGAGTATGGATTGAGGCATTTTTTTGTTGAAGAACAATGTTGGTTATGATAGTGAAGTTATGGTACCTTGGTTATGAGATATATCATGATGATGCTAGCTAGAAATGTCATTGATCTATTGAGGTAGACTTCTAGTACATTTTGATGCTTAGCATTTGTTGTTGTGTATGGAGGTTGAGGCTGATGTGTTTAATGTACATGGCTGGTACATATTTGAGTTTCATTGATATATCTTATGATGTATTATTGAAGCATATTTGTTGGATATCTTGGTGCATGCATTTGACATATGGTTGGACTACATATTGTGACATGTAGTTGGTGAGTTGATGAGGTGATCATGTTGTACATCATTGATGACTCTGATCTATAGTTGATGCATGATTGATACACTTCTAGTACATAGGTAGAGGCACCTACTAGCAGTTTGATTGGCACATGTTTTGTGGTGGACTTGGCATACATGTATGAGGATTCATTTTGTTGTGGTACTGGTGCATGGTTGATATACTTGCTTGGTACAAGTGGTGATACATGTTTGGTGCACTCATAGATGGTATATGTTTGGATGATAGTACTTGGCTAAAAGTACACCATTGGTATTACTTGATTATCATATACTTTGGTACATGACATATGGGATGATATAGTTGAGACACTTGATTGATAGAGATACATTATTGTGGTACTTGGTTCATGGTGGAGACATATCATGAGTGATATGACATTTGTTTGGCATGTTGGTAGATGCACATGGTTGGCATATTGGTAGATGCACATGGTTGGCATGTTGGTAGATGCACATGGTTGGCATATTGGTAGATGCACATGGTTGGCATGTTGGTAGAGGCATATGATTGGTACACCATTGGCACATGTTTGGTACATGGCTTGGATACATATATTGATAACATCCACTTGATAATGTTAGTACATGATGAGACATATATTTCTTTGACACATTTTTAGGATTGATAGAGGAATTTGTGTGTGATATGGATATATTATTAGCACACAGTTGGCACATGTTCTTAGCATATGGTTTGCACTCTTCATTGATGATATCTTTGGTATTAATATATACATGGTTGATGGACATGGGTGTTGTGCATGGTTGGCACACAGTTTGTCACATGATGTGTGTGTTCATGATTTTATATTTCATTATTGACATGTATTTTACTTCATGATGTATGGTATGGCACGATTTTGATGCATGGATAGGTCCAAGGATCATCATAGAAAGAGCGGTTGATATATAATTTGGTTGAACAATTGCATTTAGAGAAGAAGCATATTGCAGTGGTAGCATATTGTTCATATTGCAGAGAAGATAGGGGGAGACATACCCATGGGGGGAGTCATTCTTCTTCCCATGATTCTAGGAGGATATATTTATCATATGCATACTTGGTAAAGTAGCCCTATAATTGGATAAAGAGCACAGAGGAATAGTTCCAGGGGGATCATTGGTCACAAAGGGAGCATAAGAGATATATATTCAGTATTACATCAAAGTAATATCCCTTTTTCAAAAAGGAGAGATCATTCATAGAAAGATCAAAGGCATTCAGAAAGGGAGAGCATCCCCAAGGATAGTTCAAGTAGGGGGAGTAGACCCAAGGAGAGAACTACCCTTTTCCATTGATGTCAAAGGGGGAGAGATAGTCACATTGATGTGATTGATGACTATTAATGTAGAAGCAATGCTTTGTCTACATGTTGACATCAATGATTGGTGTTGACATCAATGTTGGTATTGCCATCAATGCCAAACGGGGATATTGTTAGATCATGTTGTCATTGATGCCAAAGGTGTTGATACTGAGAGGCGGGTGAATCAATATCAAGTACAATTTAAAACCTTTTTCAACTTATACTTAAACCATTAAATTATATCAAATGAGAAATGAACAATAGGATAAGAGTTACACAAATACACCATAGTACACCATGCACAATATATGAGAAATAATCAATAGTTATTGTTCAAGGGAAGTAATGACTTCCAAAGGTAGCTACAACTTCCAAATGTAAAGGGAGGGATAAACCTCCAAGAGGAAGATACAATCCTCCAATATCAAGAGAGATTTGAACTCTACATCCTTTCCCCTTCCTTCCACCCAAGAACATATGAGAGATAATAAAACTTTACATTGAATCATCACCATCAACCAATCATCACATAGAACCTGATAATGCTTCCTAAGACTTCTTCAATTTATGCAATTATTCAATTCTTGGAGTACTATCATCCTGTAGATAATATTACTCAATGTATTCTCTGAAACTCCTCCAATTTTCACTTCTTGAATCCTCCCCAAAAAGACGTTATAGAAAGAATGATAGACTTTATTCAATTTTGTTCTATTCAGGAGAGTGAACTTGCACAGAATGCCCTGCACTCAATAATTAATATCCAATTCTGAAATTCCCACACAAGCAACCACAGTCCGTACTCTTTCCAATGAAATTTGTCCCACTTAATTTGGATTCTCGATGAACAAGTTATGACTGTTTTACCCAGAACACCTGTTTATTGACTAGCTTCAGGACTGGTCACAAACCCGATCTTCCACAAAGTGTATCTCCATAATTATAGCGAATCAGGAGCTGCAATTTTTACCAGAGGTACCTTGATATGTATTCTCAATACCATATCAATTTCACCATCTGAATCGTTATAGAAAAAATGGTAAGATGACCTGAAAATAACATACCTTAGAACACATCACAAAAAGACGTCATCCTCCCTTGAAATCCGACCTTCTTTTCTTCCTATTTCTTCTGAAATTTGACTTGTATTGTAACACCCTGTTTCCCCCAGTCTATAAAAATAATTATGCTTGCCAATAACTATGGAAAACTCAAAGATGTAAATGTGTGATTGGAATGGACCTTAGTGAAAAGGGCCATGAATGTAAATAATACTATGAATATATATTCCAGGACTGCTGAGAGGGGATGCGCTGAAAAAGAGACCACGATGGCTGCAGAAAGGTGGTGGAAGGCACCTCAAAAGGTGGCGTTAACTTCCACCGAAACTGATACCATATTTGGACTTCACTGGCCCGGAGAACCAAGAGCATCTCGCTGGCCTCGAATTAAATGACTCGTTAAGATTGGTAGGTAAAGGGATCCTCATGAGTAATGAGGGATGGGGGGTGAACCACCCATCCATAGAGTCCTCAGACTTGACCACTACGAGGAGAATCGCACCACACACAACCTTGTTGAACAGAGAAAAGGCAGGAAGTGTGGGCGATCAAGGGAAGATGCAAGGGAAAGAGGAAGAGGAACTCTGGAAAAACACAGAGTGAGTGATAGAAAAGAAGAAGGAGAGTAACCTTCGTTCTTGGTCACTGGAAAATAGAGACACAGTCTCGCAGCATCATGGTCTCAACTCAGGGGTGGCTAGTGGTAAATCCGTTGGGAGTCACTGAGCCTACGATTGGGTGAAAATGAGCACCCCTCTCAGCAGTTGCAATCACATCCGGTGTTATTTCTGATAAGTGTTTTACATCTTGCATCTTGAAATTTATATGCTGATATGTATGCTCACAGTCTGTGTAGTTTTATGAATGGTTTGAGTATAAGATTGTCTGTGTAGTATTTTGATTTAGAAATGGTGGTTGCACGCTTATAATGGAAAGACTACATATGGCTTATGTTTTATAAATCATTATTTATATGCATATTGAATTAATTCAGACTTCAAGTCTGTTCTCGGGAAATCTATACTCTTATCCATCTCAGGTAATACCTTGGATAGATCTCCCCATAGAGACACCCTTCTTAGAAAGCTCACCAAGAACCTGGAAAAGGATTTGAAGGCGCAAGTCTTAGTAACCCTGTATGAGGAAGAACGATCCTCTTGAAATCCTGTAATAGCAGCGAAGGAATTACCATGTTCGATTCGCAAGAGTTGTCAAGGAGGCATTGGATGGTCGGAATTCTCCGTGGAGAATCTGTGAAGTCCCAAGAGCCGTCAGATCTTGCAGAGGAGCAGGGGAGTTACGGTAAGGTTATTTTCAAGTTTCAAGTTCGGGAAAAATCAGACCATAGGATCTGAGTCGACAAGAACCGTTGGATCACTCGTGTAATCTCATTTCGTGGATTTGCAAGTTGAAGGGTTAAAACCCTTGCCTCAAGATTCTCGAGGTCACGAAAGGTGAAGTCCCAAAGGGGAAAAAGGATTTGTGTGAGCTAGTTATTGGTGAAGTGCATCGGAACTCAGTATTTCGGGTTTCGTGGGTTGAAGAATCGAAAGCTTAGCATTAGGATTTGCGAAGTCGCGAAGTTCGAACCTCCAAAAAGGCGGGAAGTTCCGTTGTGGGACCCGCGTTGACAACATGTCGAAATTTCAACATTTCGACATATTGACGGATAGGAGTGTTGAAACAGAGCTTAAATTTTTACTTTAAGAACAAAATTTTGGTATCCTAGAGTCTTTGCGTTATTAAAATCTTTATAAAATAAAAAAATTTCACACCTAATAAATTTGAAACACACTTGAGCTTTATTCTTGGAAAAAGAATGGTTGAAGAATTAAATTAATATATGCTCCAAATACTTCCTCGAAAAATATTCTAAATGAACCACCATGATAGAACTCAAGATTTTCTAAAAACATATCGAGATATCGAAGTTCGCTATTTGATAATAACAAATTTCAATACATATTAAATCCCGATCTCCCAACCTCCGATTTCCCGATACGCTAATCTTCTATTTCTTAAATCCCATTTAAAAATCGGTTTTAAAACGCTAAACTAATCATATCGGGAAATCACGTTTCGCGGTTTCGAATGAACAAGTAAACTTAACATCGTTTTCCCCGATTTCCCGATCCCCGATCTAAATAAATTCTTAATGAAAGTTTGACCATAAGCTAATTACTGCTAAACGTGATTAAGAGTAGTTAATTATATCGGG
>SNQJ01S0054397.1:26431-62115 GCA_010110895.2 Picea sitchensis | reverse complement strand
ATGTTATTTCCTTTTGAGAAAGTGAATTTGATTGTTAGTATGCACAATCCTGAAATTGTTGTGACAATGTTGTAAAGGTGCAATAAAATGTATGTACATGAGAACTAACAATTTGATTAGCTGAGGAATGAATGCAGGAAGAAAGAGTCTTGGATATGGAAATGTTGTAAGCCCATAAGGAAGATCGATTTCCTGCTGAGATAAAATGTTATGGGAAGGAAAGTACCATAATTGTGAATATGGTTCCTGAGCAGGACAAATATGAAAGCAAATCGTGAGACTTGATATATCTGTGGGTGACATGTTTGCAATAAAATTTCGAAAGTTAGAATTTATGATGACGTCTCATGAAATCTTGTGTACCTGTGATATATGTGAGAAGAAAAGATTTGTCCTGAAAGGAACAGATGAAGGTTGTCAGAGCTGAAGATGATGAACGTGGCTACTTCTGAGCCATGAAAAACCCCATGATAAGCCATGATCCCCTGAAAATTATTGTGTTGAGGCAACACAAGCTGGAGGGACACCTCGGCAGAGAAAGTCTGAGGGTTGTAAGACTCAATAGGATCTCTAAGATTCTTGTGTGAGAAAACCTCGACAGGGCAAGATAGATCACCCGAGGGACTGTATAATAGTGAAGGGGATGCTTGAGCTTGGGTCTGGAGGGTGAGTGACCGCAAGGAAGAGGAGACCTTAATAATTTCCTGTAAATTATTGGGATCATGCACATAGGGAGTAGTTTCCCGTGCGGGAAAACCTTGGAAAGGAAGATGAAATCATGATAGCTCTTGTGAGCTATTGAATTGGAATCATGTATCCAATGGGTACATAAAGGAGGACGATGATCATGGTTAACAAAACTACCATGTTGATACAGATCCATAAACTTCATAGATAAGTATTGTTCTCAAATTATGAAAATTTCCTTTTGAATTATGAGCAACAATAAGATGTTTTTGCACAAAATTGTGATTAATGTGCTTGTTGATCAAGAATTATGGAAGGCAGGTGATGAAGACTAAGATCCTGAAAAAGGACCGGACCAAGGATGAAGGTCAAGCCTTCTGAAGTGGTCGAATGAGAAAGGCATGACAGGTGTTTGAGAAAGAACACCGAGGATGGTGTTCCTTTAAGGGGGAGGGAATTGTAACACCCTATTTACCCCAGTCTGTAAAAATAATTATGCTGGCCAAGAACTATGGCAAACTCAAAGATGTAAATGTGTGATTGGAATGGACCTTAGTAAAAAGGGCCATGAATGTAAATAATAGTATGAATATATATTGCAGGACTGTTGAGAGGGGATGTACTAAAAAAGAGACCATGATGGCTGGAGAAAGGTGGTGGAAGGCACCAGGAAAGGTGGCGTTAACTTCCACTGAAACCGATACCGTATTTGGACTTCATTGGCCTGGAGAACCAAGAGCATCTCGCTAGCCCCGAATTAAATGACTCGTCAGGATTGGTAGGTAAAGAGATCCTCATGAGTAATGAGGGATGGGAGGTGAACCGCCCATCCATAGAGTCCTCAGACCTGACCACTGCGAGGAAAATCACACCACACGCAACCTCGCCGAGCAGAGAAAAGGAAGGAAGTGTGGGTGATCAAGGGCAGATGTGAGGGAAAGAGGAAGAGGAACTCTGGAAAAACACAGAGTGAGTGATAGCAGAGAAGAAGGAGAGTAACCTTCATTCTCGGTCATTGGCAAACAAAGATGCAGTCACGCAGTATTGTGGTCTCAGCTTGGGGGTGGCTAGTGGTAAATCCGTTGGGAGTCGCTAAGCCTATGGTTGGGTGGAAGAGAGCACCCCTCTCAGTAGTTGCAATCACATCTGGTGTTATTTCTGATAAGTGTTTTACATCTTGCATCTTGAAATTTATATGTTGATATGTATGCTCACAGTCTGTGCAGTTTTATGAATGGTTTGAGTATAAGACTACATGTGTAGTATTTTGATTTAGAAATAGTGGTTGCACGCTTATAATGGAAAGACTACATATGGCTTATGTTTTATAAATCGCTATTTATACGCATATTGAATTAATTCAGACTTCAAGTCTATTCTCGGGAAATCTATACCCTTATCCATCTTGGGTAATACCCTGGATTGATCTCCCCATAGAGACACCCTTCTTAGAAAGCTCACCAAGAACCTGGAAAAGGATTTGAAGGCGCAAGTCTTAGTAATCCTGTACGAGGAAGAACAATCCTCTTGAAATCCTGAAATAGCAGCAAGGGAATTACTGTGTTCGCTTCGCAAGAGTTGTCAAGGAGGCATTGGATGGTCAGAATTATCCATGGAGAATCTGCGAAGTCCCGAGAGCCTTCAGATCTTGCAGAAGAGCAGGGGAGTTACAGTAAGCCTATTTTCAAGTTTCAAGTTTGGGAGAAATCAGACCGTAGGATTTGAGTCGACAAGAACCATTTGATCACTCGCATAATCTCATTTTGTGGATTCACAAGTTGACGGTTTAAAACCCTTGCCTCAAGATACGCAAGGTCATGAAAGGCGAAGTCCCGAAGGGGCTTATTTGTATGAGCTAGTTATTGGTGAAGTGCATCAGAACTTGGTATTTCAGGGTTTCGTGGGTTGAAGAACTAAAATCTTAGCATCAGGATTCACGAAGTCGCGAAGTATGAAACTCCAAAAAGGTGGGAAGTTCCATTGTGGGACCCGCGTTGATGACGTGTCGGAATTTTGGCATTTCGGCATATCGGCGGATAGGAGGTCAAGACTTTTGTCTCGAAAGTCCTGAAGTCACGAGTTGTGATAAGGAGTAGCGAGGATTTCGGCATCTTAGCACTTCGGGTGTCGGGATACAAAGGAGGTAGTGCTTCGGGAAGTGAAGTCATGAAGTGTCGAAGCTGGGGATGAGGGACATGTGGTAGAACCACAAGGTGGGCCCATGCGATAGATAGGTAGACACATGTCACCTAGTGAAAGGAGTCAACACCCATTGACCTCTCGCGTCTCGGGGATTCATGAGATAAGGGAATGAGAGTTCAACCCTTCGACTTGCGAAGTTGTGAATAGTGAGAACGCGAGAGGGAAACCTAACATCTCTTCTCGGGGTTTCATGAAGGGAAGGTGCCAAGGTTGGTCACCTAGACTTTGTAAGTGGCGAAGTCACGAGAAGATCAGGACCATCCATCTGAGGAGGATAGGTGGCAGAAATCGAGGGATCTCGCGAACTCGGAGGTTTGCAAGGTGAGAGCCTAGGATTTGGGTGCTCCAAGTCACGAGTGGCAAAATCGTGAGGAGCAAGGATCACTGTTGGATCCAGGTCAAGGGAGGACCATTGGATCAAAGCCTCATCACGCGTATCGTGCATTCAGAGGTTCGGAGGTTGAGAGGACCTCTTCTCAACATTAGAAATCATTAAGTGTCGAAAGACGGGCATGAAGGAACACGTGGAAGAACCATAAAGTGGGGACGGTATGATTGACAGGCGGACACGTGTCACCTGGAGAAAGGATTCAACACTCCGTTGACTTCTCGCATCTCAGAAATTCGCAGGATAAGAGCATGAGTGCTCAACCTTTCAACTTGCAAAGTCGTGAAGTTGCGACGGGGGCTAGCACTTAGCCTAGCCGTTGGTCATGCACAGAAGGCGCTGAGAGAAGGGAGCTATACCCATTACATGATTTTGAATATCGTGAATTTGGAAAGGAAGAGTCCATCGGGATATCGAAAATCGGGAATTCGGAAGTCCAATTGACAAGAGGTCGAGCTCTTGTATCGATAAGTCCCGAAGGGAATGAGTCTGCGGTCTTATGAGAAGTGGTCATATGGACCAAGGCATAGCCCGGAGGGCTAATTGCTGATCGACGCATCTTTGGCATTTCGACATTTCGGGGTTTGCAGAGTCGAAAGACTCGACGTTCTGGTAGCACTGAGTTGCGAAGTGTGAAAAGATGTCGTACTGGTTCGGTTGTAGTCATGACCCACGATCACATGGAGGTGGACATATGAGGAACCAGCTGACGCTAGGCCCCCGTAAGTACCTCGGGGATTCTGATCCTTGAGTAATCAACGAAAAATTTATTATGCCAGAGTGGGTGTGTTACATGTATAAAATGAATGTATAATGATTTTTATTTATACCATTTATGTCACTTTCTTTGAACATTAGGGCCGACCTGACACTTTCTTATTTTGTAATTATTTTCTTCAATTATCTTCAGGGCCTACATGCACTTCCTTCTTCAATTCACTTTGTCATCTTCAAAAATTCATTTCTCCTCAACCATGAGGATCCACGTGATGTCTTATGAGAAGTGTCATATGGACTAAGCAAGTACAGTCCCTGAGGGCTAATTGCTGATCGACGATTCTTTGGTGATTTCATTATCGGGTTTGCGTATCAAGACTCGACGCCTCGGGTAGCACCGAAGGCGGCGTGAAAAGATGTCGACTGTTCGGTTGTACTATGACCCACGATCACATGGAGGGACATATGAGGAACCAAATGACGCTAGGCCCCCTCGTATACCTCGACTCGATCCTGAGTAATCAACGAAAATTTTATTATGCCAGAGTGGGTGTGTTACATGTATAAAATGAATGTATAATGATTTTATTTATACCATATATGTCAATTCATTTTAACATTATGGCCGAACTGACACTTTTTTTTTTTATTCTTTTTTTTAATTATCTTTGGGGCCTACATGCACTTCCTTCAATTCACTTGTCATCTTCAAAATTCATTTCTCCTCAACCATGAGGATGGAAAGAGGAATGGAGATGGAGGAGGAAGGAAATGGATGATGGATGGATGGAATGGATGGAGGAAAGGAGGAATGGATGGAATGGCATGGAATGGCATTGAATGGCATGGAAAGGAATGGATGGAATGGAATGGATGGATGGAATGGATGGATGGAGGGATGGAAGAAAGGAGGAGGAATGGATGGACGGAGGATGGATGGATGGAATGGATGGAGGATGGATGGACGGATGGACGGACGGATGGAAAGAGAGAAATGGATGGACGGATGGATGGAATGGAATGGAAGGAAGGAGGATGGAGGACGGACGGAGGGACAGTGGATGGAATGGATGGATGGATGGAATGGATGGATGGAATGGATGGATGGACGGATGGATGATGGACAAGGATGGAGGAAAGGATGGATGGATGGAGCGGATGGATGATGGAAGGACGGAAGGAATGGAATGGATGGACATGGATGGAATGGACGGATGGACTATGCTTCAAGTATTCAACCAATAGGGACATCTACCTTGATTTTGTGATTTTTCTTCCAAGTTCTACTACACCTTCCAAGTATTTTGGTAGATGAGTCATCTCCAAATGCAACATTGCCACCCTTTCTCTTCAAGCCGATGAATTTGTCTCGATCCCTGATCATGTGTGAAGAAAATCCACAATCTATGTACCATTCATCTCCTTATTTACATTCTTCAGCGGTTAATGCTATCCAACAATATTCATTGTTTGGAATCTCTTTTTCCATACTGTGGTTGGCATGGACACATCTTCATTCATATATCTCTAATCTCATGCTTTGTGACCAAGATAATTGTAATTTGTAGCATACAATATTTTGTCCATCAATGTGGGTAAAATGAATTATAACTTCTATTGACAAATCCATGATTATTTTCATATCTTTTGTTTACACCATCATGTTTCTTATGCGGTTTGTTCCTTTTCATTGATTCTATAATTAATTGCCTTATGTCCAAAAATTTTGCACATAACAAATGACCAAGAAAGACATTTTGATAACTGGGAGTAAGTGACCTTTGTGATGCAGCCCATCCGGTTCATGATCTACTCCTTTGTAGTTTCCTTCATACTAATTGAAGCTTCTTTAATTCTTGAAGGTAGGGAGAGGTCTTCTTTGATATTCATCTCTTTTGTCATCATTCCTTCTTTTCCGTATCCTCGGTCCACTTCTAATAACTGCCTGTATCTCTTTCTTCAACCTTCTTGTTGGTATTTTCATTCCTTTGTATGAAGTTTCACCCATGCATCCAAGATGTTAAGTCTTTTGGCAATTTGAGAGTTTCTTAATCTCTTCCTCAATGACAACTTCTTGTTCAAGTTTCTCACAATCTTCTTTTATCTTCATCATTTGGACTCACTGCTATTTTCTTCTTCGAGTAGAGTTTTAAGGAAATGGTTTCTTCTCAGTTTCTGAAGTCTTCTAATTGTTTCTTTGGGCTTACAACCTGCCTTTTCATAACTACCCAATTCACTTAGTTTTCTATGTTGTCTTTGAACTTAAGTATTTTCGGGCCTCAACATGCTTCAATTTTTAAGATTCTCATCTTCTTGTGGAATCATTTCTACTTCATGATTTTCTTCTTCTTCATTTTCATCTCTTTCAATCCTTTGGATGAGGACATTCAATTCGGAGCATGTCATATTCCTTCACAATTAATGAAAAAGAACTCACTCTATTCTTCTTCTTTGAAATCTAAGATGTTGTAATCTTCTTCTAACTTCTTTCTTTTTTCTTTCTCTCGCTTTCCCTTGCATAAAGGTCTTGTAGCTTGTCCCAAAGAACTTTTTGATGATTCACATGATCCCACCTTTGATTTCATAGAATCTATCAATCCATCCGTGATGGTATCTATTGCTAGTTTGGTGTTCCTTTTTGCTTCCTTCCTGAGTCACGCAAATTTTGGTTTCTTCAAAGCATTGTAATCCAAGCAACTGAGCCAAACATCTACCCTAAGATATTTCAAGTAAGTTTCCATTCTATTTTTCCGCGTCCAACAGCTTCCTTCAAATGGTGGAATCCAATTTGGAATGTTGTCTCCATTTATGCATAGGATCTTCCTTCCAAGAGTTAAATCAGACTTCAAGGTAACCCACTTTGATACTCATTTGTTGATACTGAGATGGGTGTGAATTAGTATCAAGTACTATTTAAAACCTTTTTTCAACTTTATAAACCAAAGGTAGATACATCTTCTCCAAATGTAAAGGGAGGGATAAACTCCCTCCAAGAGGAAGATACAATCCTCCAATATCAAGAGAGTTGAACTCTCCATCCTGTCCCTTCCTTCCACCCAAGAATATATGAGAGAGATAATAAAACTTTACATTAAATCATCACCATCAACCAATCATCACATAGAACCTCGGGATAATGCTTCCCGAGACTTCTTTTAATTTTAATGAATTCTTCAATTCCTCCGGAGTAATTTTTGATCCTGTAGATATTGTTACTCAATGTATTCTCTAAAACTCTAATTTTCACTCCTTGAACCCTCCCAAAAAGAGTTTATAGAAAGAATGGTAGACTTTTATTCAATTATGGTCTATTTAGAGAGTGAACTTGTACGTAATGCCCCATGCTAATAATTAACATCCATTTCGGAAACTCTTACACACAAAACTACATTCTGTACTCTTTCCAATGAAATTTGTCCTGAAGTTCATTTGGATCTTCGATGAAGAAGTTATGATTTATTTTACCCAAAACACTTGTTTATCACCAGTTTCTGTGGATTGGTCACAACCTCTATCTTCCACAGAGTGTATCTCCATAATTATAGCGAATCAAGAGTTGAAATTTTTAATGTAGGTACCTTGATATGTCTTCTCAATACCATAGCGATTTCACCATCTGAATCGTTCTAGAAAAATAGTTATAGAAAAAATGGTAAGATGACCTGAAAATAACATACCTTAGAACACATCACCAAAATACTTCATCCTCCCTTGAAATCCGGCCTTCTTTTTCTTCTTCTTCCCTCTGAAATTCGACTTTTATAAAATGAATGTATAATGATGTTTATTTATACCATTTATGTCACTTCCTTTTAACATTAGGTCCGACCTGACACTTTCTTATTTTGTAATTATTTTCTTTAATTATCTTCAGGGCCTACATGTACTTCCTTCTTCAATTCACATTTTCATCTTCAAAAATTCATTTCTCCTCAACCATGAGGATCCACGTGACTTGCCACATACCAACGGAAACAACATGATGTATACTATCCATCCATGGGTGTTGTATCTACATGTGCATTTTCCTTCATGTACAAATACCTTCATCAATCTTGTGGTCCAAAACCCATGACTAGGGTTGACATCAATGACAACAACCAATCTTCCAACAAAAGGTTTGATTGATTGATGTCAAAGGATTGATGTCAAGTGATTTATTGATGTCAAGGGGTTGATTGATGCCAAAGGATTTATTTATTGATTAATTGATGTCAAAGGAACAATGTATTGTCATAGCATACTAATGTAATATGTATTGTCCTTGATGTGAATGGATAGTTGTCAAGTGAAAACATAGTCATATGATGTCATGGATAGATGAATATGAATCAATGAGTTGTCAATGATATGTGATGCATAAATGAAGATGGATCAATGAGTTTTCATTGATATGTGATGCATAGATGAAGATGGATCGATGTGGTTTCTTTGATATATAATGCATAGTTGGTTTGATGTAAAGATGAATTATTATTGTCTTATCATGGTTGATGAGGAGTACAAATGGATGAACTCCAAAGTAGTCCCCTTATGGTGAAATCCCTCTTGGGAAGATTCTTTGCAGTTGAGTTATCCTAGAAGTATGGTTAGAGAACCCATGCTTATATGTGGAATAATGAGATGAAGATCAATGAATTTGTTAGTGAAACTATCCTAGATGGATAGTGCTTTTCATTCCATTTCTATTGATATGTGGAATGTCACATAACTCCTCATGGTTTGAGAGTTATGGCCCTAGAAAGATGAAGGACCCTCATATGTTGGCTTGAAGCAGCAAAAGGTCAAAGAAGTCAAAGTGCTTGAAAAGAAGAAATCATTATTCAAATGATAAAGTAAAGTGACAAAGTCAAGGAGGATTATTTAAATGATAAAGTGAAGTGACACAGTCAAGGAGGACTATTTAAATAATAAAGAAATGGAACTTTCTAATTATGGAAAGTGGTTAACCCTAAAATAAGGAAAATGGGTTAAGTGAATGAAAAGATGTTTCTAAGGAAGATACTTGGAGAGTATAAATAGGAGGAAAGGGTCTCTTGTGAAAAGCAATATCTTGAGAATGTATTGAAGATCTATTTTGAGAGAGAGATTGTCTAGAGGATCTCATAGACGAATCAAAGTTTCAGTAAGTCTGAGATCATGACGAAAAAAGTTTCGGAAGTTCAGAAACCCTAGTTTCTGAGGTATACATAGGATATGGTGAGCCAGGGTGCATACATACATGGATTGAATGAGGATAGAGTGCATACAGTGGATGAATTCATGAAGACTTGTGTGTGAGATAGTGTCAGGATCTTGAAGACTAAAGCAGGTTCCAGATCTGCATTCTATGGGCTCAGATCTACCATAAAAACTCTGGTATGGTTACATTGTTGTCTTGATGGATACTCTTTGTTGGACCATGACCAAGTTTTGAGCAAACATTGGTCGTGTTTGACCATTTTTGGGACTTCGACAGGCTGGTCGAAGATGGAGTGCCCAAGAGGAGCTGAAATCATGGGATCTCGCCTATTTTGTGGACTTTTGGGGCTTTTAGGGTTTATGTAACGTGTACGGGATGTCAGGCCATGGGTTTACCCATGTTTAGGCCTTTTTGTAATGTATAAATCAGTAGAGAGGACTTAGAGAGAAGTCAGTCTAAGTGGGCTTTGTGAAAGAATATGTAAAACGTGCTAGCTAGGTGTTGTATTGAGTTATTATGGCTCAGTGCAAGTAATTTTAAGAGGCTTTGTGCTAATAAGGAGTTGGCTCTGTGCCTTGACCTGATTTTGGGAAGGAGGATCTGGCAGGCTGCACACATATCTCCTATCCTCTGCGGAGTTGCAATTTGTGGCTTTGTGCACAGGAGCCAAAGAATGTAGAAAGAGTGAATATTAGTAAAGAAGAGAAGAAGAAGTTGGTGGACGTAGCCCCACACTGGGGTGAACAATGTATATCCTATGTTTTGATGTGATTTGTGCAATATTGCTCATGTTGTTTATGTGTTTATCTACTTAGTTCACTGATCTTGACGTGTGATAGATAGATCTGTGGATGCTTAGTGATTTATGATATTTTATTGTTAGATATAAGTAAATGTTATGTGTTAGGCGATCGAAAGTACTTGATCTTGGTTCCTACTATGTTGATATATAATTAGGGTTTAATCTGCGATGTGACAGGGACTTATGAACTAATACATATTGATTGGCTAAGTGTTATGTTAAGTGTTGTGATCACATATTTGTGTCCCAGCTAGGTTGTAGACACCTAAGCCCTGCAACCCCCCTTGCCTCTACCTCTAGTGATACTTCATCTACTTCGTGGGTGTTGCCGAAAGGGCCAATAGTTAGGGTTTTGTTGGTGCACTGCTGAAGCGTTGAACCGTGGGTTTTCCCCTGTGCCAACAAATGGTTTTGTTGTCGGGACCTAAAACAATGATTGTTGGGAACTAAAGAAAAGAGAAAGCTATGTGCGTAGATCTACTGCTATAGTGCACAGTATTCTACTTGACTTGCGAAGCTCTATGCTAAGAAAGGAAACAGATCTGAATAAAAGAGGTAAGATCTTAAAGATTTGTGCTCTGATAAAGGTAAGATAAGTGGAAATTTTTGTTTGAAAGTATGAATCTAGGTATGTTTGATAGATTTTGTCCTAGTCTGCAAACTAGGGCACAGTTAGAAGAAAGAGTTGATCTAAAAATATTTGATAGAAATAGTGAAAGATATGTTATTCCTATGCATTGAAAGAATTTTTGGAATAACAAGTGGATCTAGGAACCTAGAAAGAATTTTTGTAGATTGCAGGTCCATCACTGTGATCTGAGTGCCCAGTATAGGAAAGGTTGGGGATCATTTAAAACAAAGAGAGGATTGACATTGTGTTATAACTGTAGAATATTGGGACATCTTGCTAAGGAATGCCCTAGTGCAGGTCCTATTTGTCTCTATTGTAAATCTATTGGACATGATGTTGAGGATTTCCCTAGAATGATTGCCAAAGTTGAAAAGATGAACATGAGACTAGAAAAATATGAAGAAGGTCAAGGGACTAAGGATATGTTAGAAAACCAGAAAGAATCATAGACTATGTTATTACAGCTGAAAGAAACACTGAATGATCATAGAGACATCAATTTACCAGAGACCTTAAAAGAGAAACAACACATAGAAACAAGAATAGGAGACTTAGACATAGACTGTGTCTTGGATGAGGAAACACAAGTGAATATCATGCCAGAAATCACTTGGGAAATTTTGGGAAAGCTTGTTATGATACCTTCATTGGGAAGGATAGGTCTTTTTAAAGAAAAGATGATAACCCTATGTGGAAGAATTACTAATGTACCTATGCTTTCTCATGAAACGTCGACCGAATAAGAATTTGAAGTCATTAAGTTTGTTGAGAACAACGCTCCTTTTGCACTTTTGTTAGGAAGAATTGGATTGAGAAGGACTAAATCAAAAGGAAAGCAGGCGAGGAAGCTACAGAACATGAAAAGAAATAATTAAGGGACTTCATAGCTAGAAATATAGAGTGACTAATACAAGAACAAGAGGATAATTAGAAGCAACAAAGGGCCAAAGGATTAGTTGTCGAAGTTGAAAGAACACAAGAAGGCTTAAAGAACCTGTCCGTGCAGGAAAGAAGTGCATCTACCCTAGAAATAGTAAGAGAAGAGTTATTACATTTGAACCCTTTGAAAGATCATCAGTAGTGAAAAGTTACTACGCTAAGAGAAGATAAGAATAAGAATGGAAAGAGGAATCTAGAAAATCATATCACAAGAAAGAAAGCAAGAAATCTCTGTAAGAAGAAATCAAAGTTAGAAAAAGTACAAGAACTTCCAGAGAAGACTTTGCATAAGGCAGGCTTGCAGAACTTGAACCTCTATAGAATAGAAGAACAACGAAGAATGGGACTTCTCCACGATGAATATATATGATCGTTGGAGGCATCCCTACCATTAGAATGATGCTCTGGAACAAATAGAAACACAGTTATTGACGAAAACACCGTCGTTGGATCGTTGGGACTGTGCCATAACGACCCGATTCAGGTTGATTGAGGAATTCTTACCAGTTGGAGGAATCTGTTATGACGTTGCTTATTTAACCCATAGGATGTTGCGTTGGGACCACTTTTTGCAAACTGAGATATCTGAGATAACAGAGAATTGATTGTGTATTGTGTTGTATTGTCTAGAACTCATCGTCCATTTGATTACCTTATCTATCTATTCGCCTACCCGATCTCCTTGATTACAAGTGTGAATGTCGGGTGAGCATAGCGAGTTAGAAAAGTCTATGGAGGATATTTTGATAGACCTCATGGCTGAGAAAGTCATGTTTGTAGGAATACAGACATCTTCGACTAGAGGATTGCAAGCATCCCCATCGACTGGACGATGTTCTGGATGTGTTGTTGAGAAACAAAGAAAACACCTCGATGATCTAGCTAACACGAAGCAGATCCCATCGGTATTTCCATAATACATCCCACCTTTTACTGGCATGGTTAATCGTGATAGTGTCCCATGTGATTTTGAATACACATTGATCACTGCGTACCTCCTGAAGGGGATACACGCAGTTGGACCCCAGTTAGGACTGATCCTAGATGTCAATATCATCGACTTCAACCTCAGAGACCGGAAGAACTATGTGATGCTCACATCGCATAGGTATTTGATGAAGATGACTGGGAAGAAGCCCAATATATTTCCCTAGTCATGGATTAAGGAGCTCGCATGATCCATGATGTTAAGTACCTATACCAGATCTACAAATATATTTCAGAAATAACCAAGAATAAACCATAAACCATTCACCATAACATGAACACAAGAAATAGAGAAAACCCTTAAGGTAGGGCAACACCATACAATGGATCCTATTATGGAAGGGATCACTCTCATTCACTTGCCTCTTAAGGTAGGGCAACTCTAATGAGCTTCATCTCTAAACACAATATTTTTCTTCATATCTCATTACATTGCTTAAACCTCTTTATATAGTGCTACCATCGCCTAAGAACATTCTAGAGGAGGAATCTTCTGAGAGTAGAACCTTCTAAGTCCTCTTACATTTATTATATCTAGCTTACCATAGTGGGCCTTATTTAATAATATAGGGCGTGAGTCCTGCCCGATGAATGACCTCCCTGTATCACTATGAGCCCCTCGGGACCCCCACTAACTCTCACAGCTATTTCCATCCCCTTATGGCGTTGTCCTCAGCAGCGATTAATGGCTCCTTACCTTCTGAGGAACCCCTTTATATGGTGCTACCATTACCTAAGAACATTGGGAGATCTTCTAGAAGGAGAACCTTCTAATAAGTCCTCTTGCATTTATTATATCTAACTACCATGGTGGGCCTTATTTAATAATATAGTGGACCTAGTCCTGCTGAATGACCTCACTATATCAATATGGGCCCTCTGGGCCCCACTACCTCTCTAGCTACCTTACACATGATCTTGAGCGTGATGAAGATCCCCCACTTAAGACGACATTAGGAGGTCAACCCTTCGTTAAAAACTCCTCTGTCGTGCTATCATGGAGTTATCTTTGGTTAGATAGGCACATTACTGTGGATCCAAGGCTGATCCACTTGATCACAAGACTAAGAATGCAAAGACGGACCTTCACCAGTTCTACCCATGGAATATGTCATATCGTTCCTTGGCCCAGTGTATAAAAGAATACTATAGCGATGTAGAGAAGGGGAAGAGGCTACAAGGTAACCTCCATATAGAATGGCCTTGATGCGCTAACACCAATTGATTGCTGCATGATCATTAGAAAAACAGGTCGACACAACTCCACGAGGTTAGTGAGAGTGGACCTCGAAGGAAATTGTAAGAAGACATCTGGATGGTAGGAGATACCTCATCAATGATGCGGAAAGAGCATCAGCTTAATAATATAGTGGACCTAGTCCACCTTACATTGAATGACCTCCACTATTATCACTATGGGCCCTCTGGGCCCCCCCACTACCTCTCTAGCTACCTTACACATGATCTTGAACGTGATGAAGATCCCCCACTTTGGCCGACATAAGGAGGTCAACCCTTGCGTTAAAATCCTCCTGTCGTGCTATCATGGAGGTTATCTTTGGTTAGATAGGCACATCACTGTGGATCCAAGGCTGATCCACTTGATCACAAGACTAAGCATGCAAAGACCAGACCTTCACCAGTTCTACCCATGGAATATGTCATATCGTTCCTTGGCCCAGTGTATAAAAGAATACTATAGCGATGTAGAGAAGGGGAAGAGAGGCTACAAGGTAGCCTCCATATAGGATGGCGCAGTGCGCCTTGCTTGCCAATTGATTGCTTGCATGATCATTAGAAAGAACCAGTCGACACAACTCACAGGGTTCGTAGTGGACCTCGAAGGGAAGTGTGTAGAAGGCATGCAGATGAACTGGGAGAGATACCTCATCAATGATCTGGAAAAGGACTGTCGCGAAGCGCAAGATCAAGGGTATGAGTTTAAGTTTAGTTGGCTATTGGCACTGATCACATTGGTCACTTGAAAAATGTCAAAAGGAGCAGCCTCCCTAGAAGTCACACCATCGGAGTTGTTGGCCACATGGTTCTCCACCTTGTGGTACACGAATGATATGGTGAAGTAGTGGAAGTCGAATGTTTTCTTCCATACTTACTACCTATAGCTGAAGAGCACCATTGAATCATTCCCCCGAATGACACTGGATACACTCCATCTGTACAGACCGTTCGTGAAGTTCCGCGCAGATCGACACTTCATCTACATCACCATGCCTAGGGATGAAAGTTAGGAGGAGTTGTAGACTTACTATAAGTTGACCAAGGAAGACATGGAAGAGATACTTAAGGAATGACCGACATAATTCCTTGTACTAGTGGAAGATGTTGAACTCTCTGACCCCAACATCATTGGAAGTCCATTGGTCACCTAGGTATAAGATGATGGGCAGACTAGTGCAAAGAAAAAGAAGAAACAGGAGGAAGTGCAGAACATAGAAAGTGATGAGAAGGACAATGCATCAGAGGAAACTGTGCTTGACTCACCTGTAGGAGGAGGAGGAGACGAAGTAAACCAAGAGGAAGGAGGGGAAGAAGGAGACAAGAAATAAAAAGGCAAAGTGACACCGTCAAAGGATCCCCTTATAGAGGTCGATACATCAAAGAAAAGGAAGGTTTCTTTGCAGAAACCCTCAGCAAAGAAGAAGTCTCGAGCCAGTAAGCCTCAGTTGCAGAATGTGCTCACAGTGGACGATATCAAGCTCATCATCATAGTTGTAGAGGATGCTTCAAAAGACATATTGTAGAGACATGGAGCAAAGAAAGATTCAATGTATGACAAAATAGAGAAGGAGCTCAAAGACATCCAACAAGCTATCCATTTGAACTGCTCAGTGCCTACTGCTTCGTCTTCAACAGAAAGTGTAGAATTGGGGGATGAGCCCACCCAATTATGAAGGCTAGCACATGAAATCGAAGCTCGACTCTATCGAGTCTAAGAAGAAAATGAGCAGGCCACAAAGACCTTAAAGAAAGAAAAAGAGGAGGTCCTAGAGAAACTTTGAGTTGCGCAGCAGGAGAAAAATGAAATTTAGGCGACGTTTGAGCAGAACAATGCAAAGATATAGGAAGAAAAATACCAACTGATCACAGAGAAGATTGTGATCAAGGAGGAAGTTACTAAAGCACTTCACTCTGTGCCAGGATTGGCACAGGAGGAAGAAGAGTCAGTCGAGATACAAGTGGGGAAGCTCGATGAGGCCATTCAACAACTTCAAGCAAGAGTAATGGAGCTAGAAATCCAAGTAGTGTCGAGCACTTCGGAAGAAGTGCATGATCAAAGAGAAGAAACTACCAGGAACGCAGTAGAAATAATTAGGGCACTCACCTCAGAGTGTAAGCAACTAAGTGATCAAAGTGAGCAGACCTACGAGTGGCTTTTAGAAGATCTGGAGCTAAGGAAACTAGAGGCACATCTCTAAGAGGTGAAGCAACATGTGTCCACCATACAAACATAGATAAAGCTGCTTACTTCTATTGAGAAGATGAAGTGGTCACAGGAGCATCGCGCAATCCAACAATAGGTTACTACCATACAGAGCAAGGTTATGTAAGTGACATAGAGACTCCATACAGTGCAGGACGAAGCCTACATAGTTTTTGAATAATTTGAAGGAGAAGGCTCGTAGCTAGACCAACTGGCTGCGATAGTGGAACAATGCCTGGAAGGGACTGTCACTGCACAAGTCATTCAGGAGTTCATCGAGCAGGAGGCTTTAGTGAAGCAACAATTCGAGGAAACTCGAGCTAAGCTAGAGGCCTTCAAAGAATCCCTACCTAGATCGGAGTGACTCGGGATGAGTCACAAGTGAGTGTTGGGGACCTGTTGGCCCTTGACCAAGTTTTGAGGAAACATTGGTCATGTTTGACCATTTTTGGGACTTCGACAGGCTGGTCGAAGATGGAGTGTCCAGGCAGAGCTGAGATCGCAGGATCACACCTATTTTGTAGACTTTTTGGGCTTTTAGGGTTTATGTAATAGGTATGGGATGTTGTCCCATGGGTTTACCCATGTTTAGGCCTTTTTGTAATGTATAAATAAGTAGAGAGGTCTTAGAGTGAATTCAGTCTAAGTGGGATTTGTGAAAGAATATGTAAAAAGTTCTAGGTAGGTATTATATTGAGTTGTTCTTGCTCAGTGCAAGTAATTGTAAGAGGCTTTGTGCTAATAAGGAGTTGGCTCTGTGCCTTGACTTGATTTTGGGAAGGAGGATCTGGCAGGTTGCACATAGATCTCCTGTCCTCTACGGAGTTGCACTCTGTGGATTTGTAAATATGATCCAAATAATGTAGAAAGATTGAACATTAATAAAGAAGAGATGAATAATTTGGTGGATGTAGCCCCAGACTGGGGTGAACAATGTATACCCTATGTTTTGATGTGCTTTGTGCAATATTGTTCATGTTGTTTATGTGTTTATCTTCTTAGTTTACTGATCTTGATGTATGATAGATATATCTATGGATGCTTAGTGATTTATGATATTTGATTTTTAGATCTGAGTAAATGTTATGTGCTAGGTGATCGAAAGTACTAATTGATCTTGGTTGCTACTATGTTGATCTGTAATTAGGGTTTAATCTGCGATGTGACAGGGACTTATGAACTAATACATATTGATTGGCTAAATGCTCTGGTAAGTGTTGTGATCACATATATGTGTCCCATCGACCGAATAAGAATTTGAAGTCATTAAGTTTGTTGAGAACAACGCTCCTTTTGCACTTTTGTTAGGAATACTTGGATTGAGAAGGATCAGATCAGAAGGAAAGAAAACAAGGAAGCTACAGAACATGAAAATAAATAATTAAGGGACTTCATAGATAGAAAGATAGAGCGAGTAATACAAGAAAAAGAGGATAATTCGAAGCAACAAAGGGACAAATAATTAGATGTCGAAGTTGAAAGAACACAAGAAGGCTTAAAGAACCTGTCCATGTAGGAAAGAAGTGCATCCACCCTGCAAATAGTAAGAGAAGAGGTATTACATTTGAACCCTTTGAAAGATCATCAGCAGTGCAAAGTTACTACACTAAGAGAAGATACTAATAAGAATGGAAAGAGGAATCTAGAAAATCAGATCACAGGAAAGAAGGAAAGAAAGCTTAGTAAGAAGAAATCAAAGTTAGAAAGCAGATCCCGTCAGTCTTGCCAGACTACATCCTGCCTTTTACTGGTGCAGTTAATCGTGATAGTGTCCCACGTGATTTTGAATACACGTTGATCATTGTGTACATACCAAAGGGGATACACGTAGTTGGACCCCAGTTAGGACTGATCCTAGCCATCAATATCAACGACTTCAACCTCAAAGACCGAAAGAACTATGCGATGTTCACGCTGCATAGGTATTTGATGAAGACGACTGGGAACAAGACCAAGATAGTTCCCCAATCATGGATTAAGGAGCTCACACGATCCATGATCTTGAACGAAATGAAGATCCCCCACTTCGGCCGACATCAGGAGGTTAATGCTTGCGTTAAAATCCTCCTGACGTGCTATCATGGAGGTTATCTTTTATTAGATAAGCGCATCACAGTGGATACGTCGTTGATCCACTTGATCAAAAGGATAACCATGCAAAGACCATACCCTCACCATTTATACCCATGGAATATGTTAGATTGTTCCTTGGCCCAGCGTATAAAAGAAGACTATGGTGATGTAGAGAAGGGGAAGAGAGGCTACAAGGTAGCCTCCATCCAGGATGGCACAGTGCACCTTGCTTGCCAACTGATTGTTGGCAAGATCGTTAGAAAGAACCAACCGACACAAGTCATAGGGTTCGTAGTCGACCTCACAGGGAAGTGCGTAGAAGGCATGCAGATGAACTGGGAGAGCTACCTCATCAATGATCTAGAAAAGGACTATCGCGAAGCGCAATATCAAGGGTATGAGTTTCAATTTAGTTGGCTATTGGTACTGATCGCATTGGTCGCTTCGAAAATACCAGAAGGAGCAGCCTTCCCAGAAGTCGAGCCATCAGAGTCATTGACTGCATGGTTCTCCACCTTGTGGTACACAAATGATATGGCGAAGCAGTGTCAGTCAAATGTTTTCTTCCATTCTTACTACCTACAGCTGAAGCACACCATTGAATCATTCCCCCGAATGACACTAGATACACTCCATCAGTACAGACTATTCGTGAAGTTCTGCGCAGACTGACACTTCATCTACATCACCGTGCCCAGGGATGAAAGTAAGGAGGAGCTACAATCTTACTATAAGTTGATCGAGGAAGACATGGAAGAGATCACTGAGGAGTGGCTAGCATAATTCCTTGTACCAGTGGAAGATGCCAAACTCACTGACCCCAACATCATTGGAAGTCCATTGGTCACCCAGGTATAAGATGATGGGTAGACTAGTGCAAAGAAAAAGAAGAAAAAGGAGGAAGTGCAGGACATATAAAGTGATGAGAAGGATAGTGCATCGGAGGAAACTGTGCCTGACTCACCTACAGGAGGAGGAGGAGACGAAGTAAACCAAGAGGAAGGAGGGGAAGAAGGAGACAAGAAAGAAAAAGGTGAAGTGACACTGTCAAAGGATCCCCTTATAGACGCTGAGACATCAAAGAAAAGGAAGGTTTCTCCACAAAAACCCTCAGCACAGAAGAAGACCCGAGCCAATAAGCCTTAGTCACATAATGTGTTCACAGTGGACGATATCGAGCTCATCATCACAGTTGTAGAGGATGCTTCAGAAGACATCTTGCAGAGACATGGAGAAAAGCAGTAGTTGATGTATGATAGAATAGAGAAGGATCTCAAATACATCCAACAAGCTATCCATTCGAACTGCGCAGTGCCTATTGTGTCATCTTCAATAGAAAGTGTAGAATTGGGGGATGAGCCCACCCAATTACGAAGGCTAGCAGATGCAATCGAAGCTTGACTCTGTCAAGTCCGAGAAGAAAAGGAGAAGGCCACAAATACTTTAAAGAAAGAAAAGGAGGAGGTCCTAGAGAAACTTTGAGTTACGCAGAAGGAGAAAAATGAAATTCAGGCGATGTTTGAGCAGAACAATGCAAAGATACAGGAAGAAAAATACCAACTGCTCACAGAGTTGATTGTGATCAAGGAGTAAGTCACTAAATCACTTCACTATGTGTCAGGCTTGATGCAGGAGGAAGAAGCGTCAACTGAGATACAAGTGGGGAAGCTCGCTGAGGCCATTCAATAGCTTCAAGCAAGAGTAATGGAGCTAGAAATCCAAGCAGTTTCGAGCACTCTGGATGAAGTGCACGATCAGAGATAAGAAGCTGCCAGGAACATAGTAGAAATAATTAGGGCACTCACCTCAAAGTGTAAGCAACTAAGTGATCGAAGTGAGTAGACCTAGTTGAGAAGATGAAGTAGTCACAAGAGCATCGCGCAATCCAACAACAGGTTACTGCCATCCAAAAAAAGTTTATGTAAGTGACACAGAGACTCCAGACAATGCAGGACGAAGCCTAAATGATTTTTGAAGGATTTGAAGGATAAAGCTCCCAACTAGACCAAATGGTTGTGATAGTGGAATAGCGCCTGGAAGGGCCTGTCACCACGCAAGTCATTCAGGAGTTCATCGAGTAGGATGATTTAGCAAAGCAGCAAGTCGAGGAAACTCGAGCTAAGCTCGAGGCCTTCGAAGCAGCCCTACCTAGATCTGAGTGACTTGAGACGAGTCACATGTGAGTGTTGGAGACCTGTTGGCCCTTGACCAAGTTTTGAGGAAACATTGGTCGTGTTTGACCATTTTTGGGACTTCGACAGGCTGGTCGAAGATGGAACGTCCAGGCAGAGCTGAGATTACAGGATCACACCTATTTTGCAGACTTTGGGGGTTTTTAGGGTTTATGTAATATGTATGGGATGTCATCCCATGGGTTTACCCATGTTTAGGGATTTTTGTAATTTATAAATAAGTAGAGATGACTTAGAGAGAATTCAGCCTAACTAGGCTTTGTGAAACAATATGTAAAAGGTTCTAGCTAGGTGCTATATTGAGTTGTCCTGGCTTAGTGCAAGTAATTGTAAGAGGCTTTGTGCTAATAAGGAGTTGGCTCTATGCCTTGACCTGATTTTGGGAAGGAGGATCTAGTGGGATGCGCATAGATATCCTGTCCTCTGCGGAGTTGCGCTCTGTGGCTTTGTGCGTAGGATCCAAATAATGTAGAAAGATTGAAGATTAATAACGAAGAGAAACAAAATTTGGTGGATGTAGCCCCACACTGAAATGAACCACGTATATCCTGTGTTCTGATGTGCTTTGTGCAATATTGCTCATGTTGTTTATGTGTTTATCTGATTAGTGCATTGATCTTGATGTATGATAGATAGATTTGTGGATTCTTAGTGCTTTATGATATTTGATTGTTAGATATGAGTAAATGTTATGTGCTAGGATATCAAAAGTACTTGATCTTGGTTGCTACAGTGTTGATCTGTAATTAGGGTTTAATATGCGATGTGACGGGGACTTATGAACTAATGCATATTGATTGGCTAAGTGTTGTGTTAAGTGTTGTAATCACAAATCTTTGTCCCTTCTAGGTTGTAGACACCTGAGTCCTACAACCCCCCTTGCCTCTACCTCAGGTGAGACCTCATCTGCTTCACAGGTGTTGCTGAAAGGGTCGGTAGTTAGGGTTTTTTTGGTGTGTTGTTGAAGCATTGAACCCTGGGTCTACCCCTATGCCAACACTCTTTCTTGTTGTGTGGTGAATGCTTAAGGAATTTTTGGTATGGCTGTTATGATTTGGCTTGTGTTGGTTGATAGAGTGAGTAACACTCTTATGATTCAGTACTGATATGATTTCTATAATATATTGGTTTCTTATACATGATTGATAACATTCATATTGTATGGTTGAGGAGCATGAGTAAGTTGTTGGAGAGCTTGGATGTGTTGTGATTGGTTATGGGTCAGATTGAACAGTGAAAGACATAAGTGAATGTTATTGGAGGTTGTAGAGGATTTGAATTTATCTTGAAAATAAAACCCTAACTCAGAAGTGATACGCAGGCTGTAGTGCAGACTGGCCGTGTACATACACGAGCGATACTATTGGTAGGTTGCATACATACGTGTGTTGCACTACCGATGGGTCGTGTACCTGTTGGCAGATTGGTCTCTGTTGAAGATTATTGCCTCTTCTCAGTTGGTTCTGAGCGTGTGAGTTTAGTCTTGCATTATAGAGTTGGTGCTCTTGTAGAGTTGTAGTCTATTTAGTTGTTGTTGATAACCCAAGGATTGTAGTTCGTAATAAAAATAAAATTGTACATACAACTTGTGTTCTTTGTGTTCCTTGTGGTGATGACTTATTGATGATATATGTTGCTTATATATGTTGTTGATGCATGTTCACACTTAACTCGTTATAAATGACAATAGTAAGTAATGAATAAAATGGTGATTTCTAGCTAAGGAGTTTTGTGTAAAGGGAAGTTTGGGAAAAGATCCCTACACTGTATTTGGGTGTTGAAATTGATTTATGTGGATAAGTCTTCATTACAATTTTTATTTTTATTTTATTTTGGGGTCATTGTCGTTGATTTCTTTGACAATTATTGTAAATAGTTTACTGGTTGGGTTTTACGTGTTTCCTATTTCTATGGTGACATCATTTTACAAAATCATTTAGTGTTGTAACAGATATTGAAAATTTCTGATTCAACTTAGGCACCTTCACCCAAATTTCTCAACTATCCACCGAAGGCCGAAGGCCAAGTCACAAGACAACGCACACAAAAATCCAAAGATAGAACCCACGAGAAAAACCGGAAGAAGTGTGCTACATACCCAGAACTCTACAATCCCTCATGGAGGAAAACACTGAGGCTCAGGCTATGACTGTGGATTCTGATTTTCCATCACTTGTTTCTTCTCTTTCTTCTGTTGCAGTAGCTAATTGTTCCAAAGAGACGGAAGATTGTTCAATAGCTTCCCAAGATTGAAAAGTTTGCAGAGGAGTTGTTGTTTTTGTCCGTGGAAATCTACACAGAGAAAACTCCATACCCCTGGTGCAGGGGTTGCATCGTGTTCTACTAGCTTTTCCCATACAATTCAAAATACAAGTTTATTTCTTATAGTCAACTGTAGAGGAAACAGTCGCCCATAAATTCCACGCCTCGGAAATTGAAAGCACGTCACACAACTATGCAGCGGCTATACAATTTTAAGGAGGCCGGTTGCCTTGAATTAGCTGCTTGGCCGAGGAGCAAAATGCAATTGACAGGTTTTGAAGCTCAGACCAGCGGTTTGCTCGGTGATTAAGACAACTTTTCTGCTTCGGCATGAAGAAGCTGCCACGGAGAAAAGATGCTTAGGCCCCCGAGACTATTATAGTGGGGTTATTGCCTCAAGTAGGCGGCCTGGAGCTTCTTTCCTGGACTGTTCAAGTTCTGGCTCGACCCGGCGACATTGTCCTTGCTCTTGTCGTTTCGATCTCATTTTCCACCTTTTTGCTCGTGCAATGCGGAGTACAGAATGGCGCTCAACGGCAAAGCAAAGTACCGCCACAGTTGCAGCTGGGAGAAATCAAGGAATTCTGCAAGAAAAAGCAGATACAGATGGACGTCAAATTCGCCGTTGGTGACAATGCTGAGAAGGTTGTGATCGAACAGGCAACCGCTTTCAAGGCTTCCACCCTCGTTGTCGGCACAACTGATGGATTTGTTGCGCGGCGAAAGAGAAGCACGGGATGCTATTATGTTCGAAATGCCCCGCCAGGATACTCGGTGCTTGTAGTCAGAAACGGAAACATTGTGCATTTCAAGAACAATCCTTTCAAAGTTCTTACCCAGACCAATAAAGTTTCTACTTCTGAAGACATGCATCTTCCGCATCTGGAGCAGCAGTCCAAGGAGCAGAGTCTGCAGAGTACTCTTGTACAGGCTTTACACTCAATTAAAGCTCTAGAACCACATAGAAAAGAGAAATGCAAGAGTTGGTTCGAACAGAAAAATGAGAACTCACCGCGAGGGGTTCATGAAGGATCGTCAGCTTTGTGTCCAGATTCTGATAGTAGCTCTTCACTCAGTACCCCTTTTTCTTCACATACCTTCTCCAAGAAAAAAAATATTATCTTCACATCGGGAGGCAAGGAATAGTGATAAAGGATCCCGATGGCGAGACGTTGCACGTTTGTGGAAAACCCGCTCACTTCATCGTCTTATGATGTTTCCTTCAAGAGTTTTTCCCAGAAATCTTGGTACAAGTTGGTCCCCTTTGAGATCAGACCCCAGCATCGATGATGACTCCTCATTCTCCATGACAAGTCTGAGCTCGGACAATGATTCATTGCCCTTAAGATCAAAGACCTCATGGAAATGCTTCACATTCCATGAACTACAATCTGCTACCTGTAACTTCTCTTCAGACAACTTTATAGGCAGTGGTGGGTATGCTGAAGTATACAAAGGGTCACTTGCCGACGGAGAGCTACTAGCTGTCAAGCGACTTACTAGAGGCTGTCAAACAGAGGAGCAGAGGGTGAATGATTTTTTGACAGAGCTTGGGATAATTGTGCATATTAACCATCCCAACACAGCTCGTCTTATTGGCTTCGGTGTTGAAGGTGGACTACATACTGGGAGACAACTCGCTGGGAATGTCATACATGGTGGGCTACAGTGCCAAGTTTCCAGAGCGCATACATCACCGAGGCTCGTAGTTGCCTTCAATATACAGCCATCCACAGACTATTGTCTGCAACGATGACTTCCGGTCGTTCTACAGCAAGGGCCCGAACCCAAACATTCTGGTTGGTGCTGTTGTTGGTGGCCCCGACAACAATGACCGCTTCTCCGATGAGCGCAACGACTATGCGCACTCTGAACCCACAACTTACATCAAAGCTCCGATTGATTGGTTCGTTGATGAAGTAAAGTATCATCTCTGTACTGCTTCATATACTCATGATAGTAAACTAGCTAGATCAGTTTTCATTCTTTCTCACCATGTGCATAATATGCCGGCGGAAGAATACTGTTGCTGTCTGTTTGGATTTGCAACGTACCACATTCGAAAGCGTTATCAGCTATCTTTCGCTGTGAATTTAATCAACGCAACCACACAGCAAAGACATCCACGCACCAAAGCGATAATCCATATACCACTTGTCAAAGCGATTAAAAACAGTTTAAAGAAGCTGACGGGGCATCTGGCAGTCGCAACATTCCAAGAAGGCCAACGGTTTCATATTTCTCGAAACAAAAAGAAATTTCTTTTAGATTAATTCTTGTAAACACTGAGATATGTAACGGATTTAGGGATGCGATTAGTTAAATAATCGTTGGGAGGACGCTGACAAGGAGAGGCGGGGCTGGGGAAAAAACCTCTTGGGAAGAGGGGTTCCTTTGTATGCTGAGTTAATTTGTAAATCCGAATTGGAGTAATACAAAATACATGTTCACTTGATATTGTGAGATTCATCACGGTCGATTCTTTCAGTATGTTCTTCCTGATGTCATTTTCATATTGTCTATCTCTTCCTCTTTCCGTTGAGTTAAAATTTGTTTGGAATTCATTTTATATGCTCCTTACACACAGCTGATATATATGTGTTGTGTTGCTATGGTAACTGGTCAGAATTCACTAAGATAAGTGCTCTGCATTTAGTTATCAGCCTTCTGTTTTTTTCCTCTAAAGTTGTAGTGAAAATTCATCTTTGATAGATGCTTTCACTGTGATGGCCTTTCCTTTTCTTTTTCTGCTACCACATCATGATTATCAATTGTTGAAGGATAGACTTACTTTGCCTCATTTTCCGCAAGTTATACGATCACTGCTATTATCTCCTTTCTTTGATTTTCACTTGACTCCATGCCTAATGGACTGTTTCCCTGGTCCAACCCCCAAACTTTAAAAATCCAAAACTATCATTTACTCATAAATCTGCCCACCATTTTACGTTTACTGAACATCATATTGTGACATTATCTGAGAAATCCCTCTCAGGTTGGGAGGGGCTGCTTCCAATCCAAAGTGGTTTGAGGCTGCCTCGGGATTGATTTGCATGTAACCCAATTTCAGTTCCGAGTGTCAACACCTGGATTCTAATGAACTTCTGAGACACTCGGTGCAATATACATAGAAGAAGGATTTTTCCTCAATAAACATCAACTATCATATGATCTAATCTATGCTTCACATAATGAAACTGAAAGAAAATCTCAAATTCAAGTCTAAACTAAAGCATAAACATGCAATAGAAAATGCATCAATGATACGCTCAACCCTTTCCCTAGTTAATGGTAGTCCACATGTCAATGTCACTAGGAACCATGCTCATAACTTATCAATTGGCTTTGTATAAAAAGTGTTGGTTGGGAATAGAGTGATTCTACTTCACACAAACTCTGTTGCTAAGAAAATCTTCAAGAAATTAAAATAAGCATTTAAAATAAACTACATTAAACAATTCTCTACAACAAGTAATGGATTAATAACATCACATAGCTAATAGATTATATCAGCATCATACAACAAGTAATGGATTGATAACACCACAAAATAGGTAATAGATTATAGCAACATCAGATAACAAGTAATGGATTAAGACAACATCACACAATAGGTAATGGATTAACTAAAAATAGTATTGCATATGTATATGCATGTATCAACATAATACCATACCTCGAGTGGGCCTTGTTATCACCTAAAAAGTTCTCACCAAGCAATACAGGTGATCACCAGAAAATCCGTCAATTTCATACATTAAGAGTGCATACCCACAAGTGTTAATCAAATCCACTCAACAACATCAAATAAATTTAGGAAGTACAACTACAATGACTCAACATGAATTCCCAAAAGAGAATTTATTCCATTAGTACAACCTCACATAAAACAATTCGTGCAAATAACACATTAGCATGGGAAGCCAAAGAAAGTTTCATGCAATCAATGCAACAACGCAAATTCCCAATCGGATCGAGCGCATTCATGGCGTCGCTACATGCATTTCACACTTGTTTACATAGCCAACTCCTCAATATGAGATAACCTAACTTCAGAGCCACTCCACCGTTTGAAGAGGTTCAATTCACATTTAGAATGGGTTGGATTAAAGCTCAGAGAGGAGCTATTTAAGAAATATCAGGGTACGAAATCAAGGGAAATACATCAGGTCAAGGTTGTGCTTCTCATTTGAGTTATGAAGATTTTCATTATTATCCTGAGCTTATTTTCCATACTATAGCCCATGTTATCTTGTACAATATACCTCTCACCTCTTGATAACTTTGTGTACTATTTCACATCATATCACTTGCTTGAGAGAGAGAAGGAGAGAATATTTAGGGAATGAATAGAACCCTCACAACGAGGAGAAGGGAAGGCCACCTATACTTCCATCACCTCTGTGGTGTTATCAATAAGATCCTTATATGTTGGTAACTATTTCCTATTTTTCTTAATCAGTTCTTGCACCTTTTTATTTATGCATCCATATTCATGTAATCCTTCATGTTTTGAATCTATTTTGGTTTGATAACCATTTAATTAAATGTTTGTGGTGTTATTAGCCTACATTATCACTTAACTGGCTAAAACTTGCTCACCCCTGTGACTAGTTTACCCCAAACAAGCCCCCTCAAGGCGTGGCCTGTGCAAGTTCTAAAAGATCACCAGAGAAATACTATGCCACAATCCCATGAATAAACTTTTAAACTATAGAAACTTGACAGAATGATTATAATAGAGACAAGTTCATGCACACCACTATCATTACCCCTCTCGGAGTTTGATTAGATATATGCTGTACAAAATAAGGTGCTCCCGACTCAGAATGGGTGGCAGGCCTAGGATTCAGAATCTGATTTCAAGCATAGATAAAACTAAAAACAACATAACTACAGATTGGATCATGCCCACCAGTCGTTTCAATGATCAACCCATTTGGCTATACCCTAATCAATGACTATCATTTGTTTGTTGGTATGTGGATGGGAGAATTCATGTTGCAAGTTGTTGGGCATGGGGTCTTCAGGGATAATTTTTTTAGGAACCAAACATCAATATAGCATAGAAAAACCTCGAGGAAAGGTACTCAGCCTTGAAGAGATAGTTGGATAGCCAGCCTCTTAGAGGGGGCAACCTCCTTTTACCCCACTTAAATGTTCAAGTCAAGATGATTCAAAATGAAAATGTCTCCTTGAGCATTATATAGGAGACTAGGAGGTTTAATGGCCTAAAGAAGCTACGACATAAATAAATAACATTGCTAATCTAGAATTACAAAATAATGGCCTAAAGGCGACATAAATAACATTACTAATCTAATATGCCCCAATTAGGTAATGAGCCAATGAAACGCTTCCCCCCCCTTGAGACAAAGTGTTGTCCATGGCAGCGAGTAACTCTAGATGCTTTCGTATAAAGACTCATCTTCCCAAGTGGAGATCTTAGGTGATTAGTTTCCTCCATTTAATGAGATACTCGTGGTCTAAACATATGATTGGCGTATTCTTGTGTCGGTGATGGCTTGAGGCTCAAATATGATTTTCCTTCCTCGTCAAAATCTGGCAATATAGTTTGGCGGGATCCGTAAGCCTATATAAGCCTTCTTTAAGCATGAAACATGGAAAGCTGGGTGTACTTTTGAAGATGCAAGCAACTCTAATTTGTATGCCATAGGTACCAATCTTTTTACCAACACCTTATAAGGGCCATAGTACTTTGAGGTGATGTTTGGCTATCCTTCTTGGCTTGCTTGAGGACATGTTTGTGGTTGTAGTCCCAAAAATACCCAATCCCCTACTTCAGAGCTTCTGCCGATATTTGGTCTTGCTTGTTGTTTCCATGCGATTAAACGTAGTCGGGTTGTCCTTTAAGATTTGAATTTGTTTGGTGATTCACCGATGCCGTCTCCATGAACATAGATTTTATTTTAGAGAAGAAGTGATGGAGGAGGGTGGACTATCCATAAGAGTGCCATAAATGGTGTGTTTTGAACTGCGGTGTGAAGGAAGTGTTAACTACCACCGATACGCCAGGGTAGCCATTTGAACCATTGTATTTTGCTCGAGACAAAACAATGAAGGTAGCCTTCCAGGACATTTGTTCACTATCTCGGTTTGTCCATCAGTTGAGGATGATAGGATGATACATGAGCCAATTGAATTGCCAAAGAAGAAAATAATTATGTCCAAAAATGTCCGGTGAATATGGGATCTACATCGCACAATAATCTTTGGGCTGCCATGTAGCTTTTGAGTATCTCCATGGATGCGGTGGCAACTATACTAGCTTTGGAAGGATGAGAGAGTGAACAAAGGGTGTACATACTTGAATTAGGATCTATCAAAAATCACCATGATGACACCTCTTTCCTTGAGACTTTGGTAAACACGTGGTAATCCATGGAAACCTCCTCAGTAGTGACTTACAGGATGGATAATGGTTGTAAAAGACACGGGGTCTTAATTGTTTTCCACCTTATTTTTGTTGGCAAACCACACGTGCGAGAAACCTTTAGTTATTAGTTTTAAGGCCATCCCAAAAATCCTTCTTGACTCTATGGTAGGTTTTCCAAATCCGGAGGTGCCCTCCCTCCTATTGGAGGTGTGCAATTCCAATAGTACCTTTTGTTTGAGGTTAGGAGTTCTTACATAAATGTAAGTGATCTTTATGGCACCATAGTGAATCATTTTTTCCATGTAATGCTCGATGCCTTTGGAATCCACATTGCAACCTTTGAATGAGAGTCCACACTTTTTAGTCATTTTCCATTCATCCCTCACTTCTAATATCCAATCAGGTTGGATGATGCGAGAATGTGCCCTGAAAGGCCTCAACATCTTCATCCTTTCTTGAGAGTGCATCTCCCACAACATTTTGCGCTACCTTTTTATAGATGATTTCAAAATCATGGCCAGCATGTTGGTTACCCATTTTGTTGTTCTTGTGAAGATAGTGTTTGTTCCAAGAAATTATTTAAGACTATCATGATTTGTTTTTGACCTTGGAAGTGCCTACCGATTAGGTAGGGGCGCCATTTTCAATGCATGTAGTATTGCCATCATTTCCTTCTCATAAATGGGTTTGTGTAAGTCCCTTCCCTTGGTGAGTGGAGCTTTCCAAAAGCCAAGGGCCTTCCTTCTTGCATTAGGACAGCGCAATTTCCATTTCGAGGAATCACATTTGCACAATAAAGGTTTTTGTGAGAATTAGAATTTGGTCCAAGGCGGGAAGTACATTACACATCACACCTCATCTTTAAGTTGTTCAAAGCTTTAGTTTCCTCTGAGGAGTCCATGAAATGCATCCTTCTTAGTTAGTCTTGTTAAAGGAGTCTTTGCTATTCTTCCATAGTTTGAACAAACTTGGTAGTAACCTATCAAACCAAAAATCCTCTAAGATTTTTTTAATGTTTTAAGGAATCGTCAGTCCATCATGGCCTTAATCTTGTTAGGGTCTACCTTGACACCTTCATGAGATACAATATATTAAAATACTCTAACTCTCTTTTACTCCAAAGAAACATTTGGATGGTTTAGCATATAGTTGTTGCTCCTTTAGTAGTTGTAGCACCCTTGTCAACATGTTGCACATGATCTTCCCAAGACTTGCTATGAATTAGTATATCATCAAAATACTAACACAAATTTTTGAAGGAAAGGCTTAAAATGGAATTCATCAACCCTTGGAATGTGGAAGGTGCATTTGTAAAGGCCAAAGGCATGACCAAAATTCATAATGGCCTTCATGAGTTGAGGAGAATGTTGTTTTGGGATATCTTCTTCCTTCATTATGATCAATGGTAGCCTGAGCGAAGATCAATTTTGTGAAATAGATTGCTCCATGTAGTTCATCTAACAATTCATCGATCGAGAATGGGAAACTTATCTTTAATAGTGATCTTGTTGAGCTCTCTATAATCGGACACATGCGCCATGAGTTATCTTTCTTGAATACCATTACCAGCAGTGCGGTAAGAACTGGCTAGGTCTAATAATGCCGACCTCTAACATTTCTTCAACCATCGCGCTCAATTTCACTCTTTTTGGAATAAGGGTATATGTCTGTGTGGCCTAATGTTAGGAAGAACACTCCCGAGAATTAGGTGAATTTCATGATCATGATTTAAGTGGGTGGGAGACCCAACTGGGAATATCTTCAAATACTTTGAATGTATCAATGATCCTTTGGAGATCTTGAGGAATGAATGTCTTAGATGTTTGAACATCTAGTGAGCATAGTTATTGTAATAATTCCTTGATGCCCCTTTTTCAATAATTTTGTCATCTTGGATTTAAGAGCTTATTACCTTACCCGAGACTTCCTGGCCAGTACCTCTCAACTCAATTTCTTTTCCTTCCAATAAAAATTTCATGAAAGTTCTTGAAAATTAAAACCACTTGTTCCCCAATGATTGTAACCATTTGGATTCTAGTACAACATCTACACCACCATAGGGTATAGAAATCATTGGACTATTCATTACATATTCCCCATAGTAAAATTAGTCTTATTGCATTTTTCTGAGCCATTGATGGTTCCTCCATCTGCAAACATTAATTGAAACTCTGGTGGATACTACACGAAAGCAATTGAGATATTTGGCTAATTTATGGTGAATGAAATTATTAGTACTTCGAGAATCAATTAGGACTATTACCTTTTCTTTTGATGTCAACCGATCTTGAGGGTTTGAGGAGTGCTAATTCAACCAATGCATTGCATGATATTATTAAGTCAACTCTTGAGACGAAATGGCTTCTACATTTTTCATCTTGAGATGGTTCTTGTTATTGTTCTTCTTCCTCTTCACAATCTATGTAGAATAATTTCTTCTCACCATATGTCCCTTCTCTTGTACTAACGTCACAATTAAAGCATAAAACCTTTGCTTTTCTTTCCTCAATTGTTGGTGTCAACCTTGTAGGTTGAGGTGTTTTAGGAGAAGGAGCATTGTTCTCTCTATATATGTTAGGATAAGTCCTTCTATTAGCCATGGCAGGTATTTTTACTTTCAACTTTCTTGCCACATGGTGAATTCTCTAATGATTTGGGTTCCCAAAGCTGAACCTCATGTTGAATGTTATCAGCAGGGTTTAGATACGTCAATCAAGTGATCATCTAGAATGTCGGTTACCTTATATTCAATCTTTGGAAGTTCCTGGTATTGCTTCGATGGCCCGAAAGAACCCTTTTGTGAGATTTATCAATTGGCTAAAGAAGGTATTGCTCCTTGTATCCTCATAGTGTGATATCATTTCTTCCGTGAACATTGTCCAAGTGGCGAAGTGATTTGTGAGAACAAAACCATCGATACCAAACAAATTGATTAGGTTCTAAATATAAAACGAATTCCTACCTTTGTATGTGGCACAGTGTATGGAATCAAAAGAATTGCTCCACTGTCCCGGAAGTATCCATGTGGTTGGGTCCTTGCCATCGAACTTCCTCATGTCAATCTTAGGAACATGGTTGGTCTTTAAACCAAAGTTAGGTTTCTCCATTCTTGATTCACCTTCCTTGTAATCACATCATATGAATTTCATGGGATGCATTTTTACTTTGAGGTGTCTATACATTCTGAGAATTTTCAATACTTCCATGATCTCCCTTTTAAACCATCTATCTTGAGTATCAACTTAGCTTCCATTGAATCCATCTTAGTAATCAACTTATATTCCATTGAATCCCTCAACTTAGCTTCCATTAAGATCCATCTTAATATCCAACTTAGCTTCCATTGAATCCATATTAATATCAACAGCTTCCATTGAATCCATCTTATTTTGTAGTTCATTTATGTCCCTCAGCATTTATTCACCTTCATCAAGGTCAAGTAGGATTTTCTAGAGGCTTATTTGGTTAGAAGCTCCCTTTTGGTGGCATGTTGGCCGGTATCACTTTTGAACCTTGATTTTTGAGGTGGATTTACGCTGGGCAAATATTATTCTATTGTATCTCCCAAGTTTCATCCCTTCACGGGTGAAACTCGCTATGTATTTCTCGATATGTCTTCTCTGTATTACCCACGGGTCTGATCAATATTGGATGTGCCGAGTGGAATTCACGGTAACTTCCCCACAACTTGTCGATTTTGGCCTTTCCGAGGGAGATCTCACTTGTATGGTATGCCCCACTTCGATAATTGATATAAGTGCAGAGCTTGGGATACTGGTATCCCGCGATCCAATGCAACCGGTCCGCGCCAATTTATATGCTCTAGGAAGAAGTTATGATTGTTTTACCGGAACACCTTCTTGAGACTAGTCAATGGGACTAGTCAAATGCCCTATCTTGCAGGGGTGTATGCATAGAGTTAAGATGGGGAGCGAGAAGATGACCTTTTACCATGACTACAATTCTAATTTCTGTAAATGTCACTCCAGATTTCAGGGTCTGAAACATCACAAAAAATTGTTTATAGCTAAAATTACGCAATGAATCAGTTAAGGATGATTCCAAAACCATATACTGTACAAGGTATCTGGAAAAGTATAATGCCTCAGGGGCTGAATTTTTAACACAACGTACTTTGATCTGTCTTCTAAATACCCTCAATCTGCTCCTTCTATAACATTATAGAAAAAAAGTTATGGCGAAAATTCCGATGTGTCTCCGGATGTAGTAGTGAAATCCCAAGACCTTGAGCTCACGATACATATGTTAGGAACCAAACATCAATATAGCATAGAAAACCTCGGGAAAAGTACTCAAAGCCTTGAGAAAGAGATAATTTCAGATAATATGCCTCTTCGAGGGGAAACCTCCTCTTACCCCACTTAAAATGTTCAAGTCAAGATGATTCAAAATGAAAATGTCTCCTTGGTATGTATGGGGAGACTAGGGAGGAGGTTCAATATTTCAAAAGCCGACATAAAATAAAAATAACATTACTAGTAAATTACAACTAATGGCCTAAAGCCGACATAAATAAAATAACATTACTAATCTAATATGCCCCAATTAGTGGTAATGAGCCAATATTAGGGCTTAACATAATTTTAAGGATGGAAAATTATCTCGGAATGTAGAGACCTTGGGGAAATATTACTAGATAATTTTAAGGATGGAAAATTATCTCAGAATGTAGAGACCTTGGCAAATATTACTAGTCCTTAATATGCAAACTACAAAAGGTTTGGTGATATTTTTTAAAAAATATTCTATTTCATAAGGTTTTTATATATTTTCTATAAAATTTGGGCTATTTTCAGGTAAAATAAGTTTGTTATATAGAATTTGGGTGAAACACTTTTAGAAAAAAAGGAAATTGGTGAATTGTTTTTTGGAAAAAGCATGGAAAATTATCCCATGGGAGATATATAGCCCCTAAAAGTTTCCTCGGTCTTCATTCCTTTGTTGTCTCGAAGGTATTTGGATCAATTATTCCATTCATCAATTTTTGGGGGATGGTTCCCTATTTGGCATTTGCTACAGTAGGTATGAGTGTGCCAAGGAAAACCCTCGTATATGTTGTTTGAAATCCTCTCGAAATTGTTTTGAGAATATGCTTGTTGGTTATCCCTTGTGATGACCTAGAAATCAGTCATGCTTCATAGGTCGAGTTAGCACAACCATTTATGCACCATAATTTGAAACAATACAAAAAATATCTTAACACATATTAATTATATTCATGAAAGAAATAAAAGACTAAATTGGAAACTATATTTACGTTGAGCAATACTTATCATAATAATATAAGAATGATTTGTATTTATGATGAAAGAGAATCATAGTGGATATTATCGAGATAAAAAGGGGGACATTTCATGGACAAAAGTATGTCAAAACAAGGGTTCATCAATATTGTACATGCCGAGAATGAAAATAACCCTCACAACGAGGAGAAGGGAAGGCCACCTATACTTCCATCACCTATGTAGTGTTATCAATAAGAGCCTTATATGTTGGTAACTATTTCCTATTTTTCTTAATCAGTTCTTGCACCTTTTTATTTATGCATCCATATTCATGTAACCCTTCATGTTTTACATCTATTTTAGTTTGATAACCATTTATTAATTGTTTGTGGTGTTAGTAGCCTTACATTATCACTTAAGTAGCTAAAACTTGCTCACCCCTGTGACTAATTTAGCCCAAACAAGCCCCCTCAAGGTGTGGCATGTGCAAGTTCTAATAGATCACTAGAGAAATACTATCCCACAGTCCCATGATTAAAATTTTCAACTATAGATACTTGACATAATGGCTATAATAGAGACAAGTTCATGCACACCACTATTGTTACCCCTCTTGGAGGTCGATTAGATATATATGCAAAATAAGGTCCTTGCTAGCTCCAGGAATTGAGTGGCAAACCCCTTTAAGTTTGGGAACATAGTTTCAAGCATAGATAAAACTGAAAAAACATAACTACAAATTGGATCATTCCCACCAGTCGTTCCAATGATCAAACCATTTGGATATACCCTAATAAATGACTATCCTTTGTTTGTTAGTGTGGGGATGGGAGAATTCATTTTGCAAGTTGTTGGACATGGGGGTCTTCTAGGGATAATTTTAAGGATGAAAATTTATCTCAGAATGTAGAGACCTTGGAAAATCTTACTATTCCTTAATATGAAAACTACAAAAGGTTTGGTGATATTTTTGTAAAAATCTTCAATTTTATAACGTTTTTATATATTTTCTATAAAATTTGGGCTATTTTTAAGGTAAAATAATTTTATTATATAGAATTTGGATGAAACACTTTTAGAAAAAATGGAAATTGGTGAATTGTTTTTTGGAAAAAGCATGGAAAATTATCCCATGGGCGATATATAACCCCTAAAATTTCCCCCCGTCTTTGTTCCTTTTCTTTCTCGAAGGTTTCATCAATTTTTTGGGGGATGGTTCCCTATTTGGCATTTTCTATAATAGATACGAGTGCACTAAGGAAAAGCCTCGTAGATGTTGTTTGAAATCCGCTCGAACCTGTTTTGAGAATATGCTTGTTGTTTATCCCTTGTGATGACTTGGAAATCAATCATGCTTCATAGGTCGAGTTAGCACAACCATTTATGCACCATAATTTGAAACAATACAAAAAATCTCTTAACACATATTAATTATATTCATGAAAGAAATAAACGACTAAATTGGAAACTATATTTACCTTGAGCAATACTCATCATAATAATATAAGAATAATTTGTATTTATGATGAAAGAGAAG